>LNAC01000074.1:4993139-5083996 GCA_002007465.1 Ailurus styani
CTTTTAAAGAGCCCGATGCGGGCCTCGATCCCAGGACCCTGAGATCATGACCTGAGCCGAAAGCAGAGGCTTTAACCCACTGAGCCACCCAGGCGCCCAGGGTAAAGTATTTTAATGCCCCCATCATTCCATGCCTTGATGTGTGGGCAATACTTTCTAAAATTCAAATGTATATCTTATTTAAATTTTATTATGAAGAAAGAGTCCAAAATTAACTCGATAGTGTATTTGGGGGGGTCGATAGTGTATTTAGGATTGTTCCTGTTGCTGGTAAAGAATCTGTGATTTATTCTACTTTGAATTTCTTCTTGAAATATATTACTAATAGGACAGATAACTAGCTTGATCTAAGTACCTAATGACTTCACTCCTTTTGCTTAGTAAAACAGCATGAAAACATTGTCACCAATATCTAGCATAGAATTTAATCTAGAGTAATATCTTACAAATATTTGTGTAAACGAGCTTATCCTTAAGCAACATTAATACATTTGAATAATCTTTTTTCTTTTTTTGACAAAGAGAAAAGCTGTAAATGACACATAATCTATAAGCTTCTTTTCCCCCCCTGGAAATTTTTATCACCCATCACCTATCCTTCTCCTCTCTGGCAATCACCAGTTTGTTCTCTGTATTTATGAATCTGTTTCTATTTGTTTGTTTGTTTTGTTGTCTGTTCATTTGATTTGTTTTTTAAATTCCACATATAAATGAAATCATATGCATTTGTCTTTCTCTGACCTGTTTCACCTAGCAAAATTCCCTCTAGGTCCATCCATGTTACCAATTCAAAAGTTAAACATTCAAGTTAAAATACAAAGATCTGTTTTCTGTGAAAGATTTATTGACTGACCCTTTATTAATAATTCTCTTCTTAGAAAACCTACAGCATTTTTAGTATTATCATACAGTTTAGTCCTTGACCGTGTATAATGTTTTGCATTAATTCTTTTTCATTCCGTTATATTAATTTTGCCACCCAGTTTGCCAGTTAAAGGGAATTTTTAAATCATCAGTAGCTAGCTAGTTGTCTGAAGGCTTATGGTATCATTAGTATACATTTGATTTGTTGAATAGCTATAAATTCATCTATTTAGAGAGTGAATATTTTAAAGTTCTTTCAATCAGTTGACTGTTAAAAGAGGTCTAAGCAATTTAATATTATATTTTGAGATTATTAAGTTGTATTTGGATGTTTATTATTAAAATAATGCATTTAATTATTGAATCCAACAAATAAAAGAGAGGGTTGTTACCTTTATTCTGTTGTTTACAATAATCTTTTATAAGCAAGTAGGGAAGCTTGAATGAAGAATTTTTAAACAGTGATGCTCCTATTCAGGCAATACCATTCGATGGAGGAGTTTGAAAGGAAAAGTGGGTCTTCATAGGCAGGGTTATATTGTGAAAATGTGTTAATGGTATCACATTCTCTCTGCCATTTGAACATGCTTGACTGACATTTATCTACTCTTCTCCAATGATGCATGGCTTGTTCATTGTGTTGGGCAGAGTTAGCTGCCAGACATTGTGATTGGGGAATCAATCTGAGTCTCTTTATCTCTTATTTTCATTTCCCTTTTCAATATCCTTTATTTATTGTTATAGAACAATTAACACAATTATTCATAATAAATTTGGGGCTATGCTAAATGTAATTTAAATGCCATATTTCCAGATTTTCTATTCTCATGCCATCATTCCTTCCAAGAAACAAGTAGAAGGGTGAAGGTGGATCCTACTTTTAACTCACCATTTTTATTATATCTTTTAAAAAGAAAAAAAGGTAACATTTCACAGTGTGAGCTTAATTAAAGTAAATGAAGAGTTTAAAAGATGGAAGAATCATGTTGCTTCTTAATTGTGTTGTTGAGTTAACATATAATGATTCTTTCCAACTTACCCATATAATACCATAGGCATTGTTTGCATCTATTTTAATACAAGTTCATTAAGGAAAAAAAAATCCTGCTACACTGTTTATTTTGGAATTAAACCAATAATCTCTAGGTGAAAATCACTTGTGTGCTATTCTTTAGGATTTTATTGGTCTCTGGTTTGGGCCATTTGAAAAGTAAATTGATTAAACTACATTTTTTTATCCAACTTGGGTTCATTATACTTCAGTCTTACATCAAAGGGTAATTTATTTACTTATTTATTTAAAGATTTATTTATTTATTTGAGAGAGAGAAAGAGAGAGAGCAGGGAGAAGGGCAGAGGGAAAGAATCTTTCAAGTAGAATCCCCACTGAGCATTGAGCCCTCTGTAGAGCTGGATCTGGCAACCCATAAGATCATGACCTGAGCTGAAACCAAGAGTTAGATGCTTACCCAACTCACCCACTCAGGCACCCCAAAAGGTAATGTAGAAGGGCACCTGCTGGCTCAGTTGGTTAAGCATCCAACTCTTGATTTCAGCTCAGATCATGAGATCAAGCCCTGCATTGAGCCAGGCATGGGGCTCCAGGTTCAGGGAACAGCAGGGAGTCTGCTTGAGATTTTTCTCTCTCCCTCTCCATCTCCCTGTCTTCCCACCTCCCCCAAATAAATAAATAAATCTTAAAAAAAAAGGTAATTTAGAAAAAGTTTTTTCATAATCAGGCATTTGATTTATATTTTTTTCTAATAGTAAATTTTACATGTTTTATGGTTGCAGTTATAAGAATAAAAAACAGAATGGGTAGGGTGCCTGGGTGGCTCAGTGGGTTAAAGCCTCTGCTTTCAGCTCAGGTCATGATCTCAGGGTCCTGGGATCGAGGCCCACATCGGGCTCCCTGCTCGGTGGGGAGCCTGCTTCCTCCTCTCTCTCTGCCTGCATCTCAGCCTACTTGTGATCTCTCTCCCTCTGTGAAATAAATAAATAAATAAAAATCTTTAAAAAAAAAACAGAATGGGTATTGCGTGGGAAAGTTCTTATTTGAAATTGAGAAGCTATGCAAAAGGAAGACAGAATGCAAGAGGAAAAAAAATTCTCCGTATCATTAATAACAAAACTGAAAAATAGATAAAGGCAAGCCAAGAACCCAGGTAGAATTTAATAAGGTAGAACTAATATTCCAAGTAAGCTTAAAGTGATCTAAGTACTCTAGATTCAGCATTCAATAGCCTGTATTAAAGATATTTTAATGAATAAAAACTACATCCAAATGATATGCTCAGAAATTTCTATTAGAGTGAAACCCATTCTTTCAGCTCTACCTAGAGGGAAGAATCCTCATGAAGTTCGAAGGAGTTTGAGTGAAAACAAGTGTCCCCATGTGGGGAAAGGGCTTGGATGAGGAATTAAGGGAAGATCTGAGCCTACAGAGTGTGTTGGGCAAGCACTTGTCTGTCTCATCCCATGTGGTATCAAAAGTAAAATGTTCCACACATCCACATTGGGAAAACAAAACGGAATCACGAGAGGGACTGCAGTAGCAAGTCAACATTACTAACAAAACCCTAGAAATAGCACCAACTATGACAAAACCAGATATTTAGTCAGCAAATATTGTCTTCCTACATCAGGCACTGTGATAATTGGTGATTGGTGAGACCAATAAGTAAATCAATGATTATAATAGACAGTGATTTTATATCAAGATGACTAAGAGAAGCAGGGTAGAGGATTTGTTCAGGAGTCTAAGAGGAAGAGATTTCTTTATGAGCTGATTCCTAAAAATGATCAAGCATGAGCCTCATCATTCCATCATTCTTACTAGAGAAATGCCAACTCTAAGTTCAATTTTCTGTCTTAAGTCTGCCTTTGATTTTGCTTAGATTACTACCTTTATGCTAATAGGTACATTATTGTATTTCCATATCAGTTATATACTACCTGAAAGAGATTGTAGAGAAGCTATAGTAGTGGGCATCTTGGTCTGGTTTTAGGAGATTATATTGTATTCTTTAAATGGCTATGAAGATTCATAAAGACATTATGAAGAGCAGGTAAGATCTATAACATTATTTTTCTACTCTCTACTATTTAGTGGAAATTTATTTGAAGGACCAAATGTAGATGAGATCACTCTGGGTGTAACTTGCTGTTCAAAATAGAAGTTCTTTTTAAATAATCTAAATTAAAATTTTCCATAATCAAAAGAAACTTTCCACTAAATCAATGTTATAATCAGAATCATAATTATTTCTGGGAAAGAGTAATTTTGAGTAGAAATTTTTTATAATATTGAAAATGCAATTTTTAGAATACTAAAGTTCCATCCACACGGAGGATAAAGTACTTTAGCATCAGTACTAAAACTGCTCATCCCCCAATATCATAAGGGTTTAAAATAAACTAAATTCTTCATCTGAAGTGGAACATTATGCACAAAAATTTATTGCTTCAAGAGATAGCAAGTCTTAAACCTATTTCCCAAGATGTGATTCCAAAGTGCAGCAGAAGGACTGCTGTTTTGGAATATGAAAGGGAGATAAAAATGATGGTTCTGATTAAACATTATTTTGAATTCTCTCTTTTTTAATGGAGATGAAGAAAGCACATTTTGTATGGAGTTTTGTTTTGACTCAGCCTGCCATGAAGCTGTTTAAATCAAGTCTTATACCCCCATTATTTCAATTGCCAAAAACATCAAAACAGCAACAAAGGAAAAGCTAACCTTGAATTTTCAGCTTGTATTTCATCCCTTGTAAACAAGTTACCATGGAGATGATACCCGAGTGAGCTACAGACTTGACTCAAAACAGCCACTGTGTGTGGACCCTCAGCACAATATAACGTGACATCGGTGCTATTCATGATAAAACCTTCACATATCCTCTGGTATTTAAAAGTTCTGCAGAATACCAGGTGAAAGCTAAAAATTTGTTGGAAGTGTCATGGATTTGCTTGAAAGGCAACAAAATCAGGAAGGAGAAACTAAGAATTACATGTTCGAATATTGTAAATTTGGTAACAAATTTAAAATTTCCAAGGTAGTAATTTGAAGTTGTGTTCTTTGAGCCTTTTAAGGAAGATGTAGTCTAGAAGAAGTCATGACTGTAGCTTTAAATTATTTTTTTTGGAGAAAATCATTTCTAAAGAGGCTAAATTATATCTGACAAACAAAGCAAAATAAACCCTGTCATTATGGACCACAGTTCTGTCTTCCAATCTGTATAGGCTGCAATGGTATGGAAACCCCTAACAAAGTAAAGAACAAATACAGATTTTATTAGGTTAGGTTTCGTTTTCACAAAAAAATTCAAAACTATAGAAAATAGCATTCCTGTATCCAGTAAAAATTTATACATATCTTTTCCACCTCTAGATTTGTTTTCTAATCTAGTTCCCATGTGAAAATAGACAGAAATTTTGGATTACTAGTTTATGAGATTTTTAACAGTTGCACAATATTTTGACTTGAAAAACTCAAATATCTACCTTCTACAGAATTTACGGTTTTCATGTTTAGCTTAAAACATGCAGTTGATAGCTGCTGCTTCTTTAACATCAAGATATAAAAAATGTGTTATTAAAAACATTTTATCAGAAGACAAATGGCATATCTATTTGATGAAATATAATTTAACAATTCAAAAATATTTAACAGTTTAACATATACTAGTATATTCTATTACATATAGTTTGTAACAGATATAATTAAATATATATTTTTGTATATATGTATGCACAGAAAATCCTAATTATAGAATAAAATCAGGGCGCCTGGGTGGCTCAGTGGGTTAAAGCCTCTGCCTTCGGCTCAGGTCATGATCTCAGGGTCCTGGGATCGAGGCCCACATCGGGCTCTCTGCTGAGCAGGGAGCCTGCTTCCTCCTCTCTCTCTGCCTGCCTCTCAGCTTACTTGTGATCTCTCTCTGTGTGTGAAATAAATAAAATCTTTAAAAAAAAAGAATAAAATCATATACAATTATGTTAGATGTAACTTTGAGTGAAAGTGAATTGAATAATTATATAGAGTTATAGTATTTAACTAAAAAATTTTTAATTACCAAATAAAATAGTGATAGGTACATATGTGTATTCACAGATACATAGAAAAAGAAATGGAAGACTATAAACGAACTGATAAAATTAGTGTTTATTTCTGGGTGGGGTGGAGGAAGGAGAGAGATGGATCAAGCTGAAGAAGAAAAGACTGGGTTGGGGACATAGTAAATTATCAAAGAGGGTATTTGGCCTTATTAATACTATTTTTTAAAAACATTTAGAATTTATTCAGGTATTACTTAAGCAATAATTTTTAAATTAAAATGAATCTATGAGAACTACTTGAAAGAACCCTGGTTTTTCCCATGAAATTGGTGTATCATTTAAAAAAATTTAATATATGTAATTTGCCTTCAGAATGGTGTTGTTTTATTCTATTACAATAAAAAGAAGAACAATTCTAGTGCCTGACCACTCAATGTATGAATCAGCATCATCTGACCACTTACTAGAAATGTAAAATATCTGTCCCTAACTTTAACCCACTGAGCCACCCAGGCGCCCTGTCCCTAACTTTAGACTGGCTGATTCAAAAACCAATTTTTTAAAATTATCCAATATGATTTGTAGGCCTATAAAATTTAAAGGGCGCCATTCTAGGGGGTACTGTCTGGCATGAGATTGACCTGCCACCCAACCAAAATGATCTTCCTATCTCATGTCATATTATCTAGTCCTAAAAATGAAGTTAAATATTTTATTGATCATCTTGGTATATCTAGAGCAGGGACCTTTTGAAATGCCATTTGTCCTTCTGTTTGTAGTCTTTCTACTTCAAAAGGTAGGTACTCTGTCATCTATACTTGTTTATTCTGTGATGCAGAATTAAACTAATTGATTAAACTAATGAATTTGGTGCTAAAGGCACAGAGAACTCTGAATATACCTATACTAATCAGTGATCAGTGAATGTTTATTGAGTAGAAATACCCCTAAGCGTAATTCAGGTAAGATATGGCTTAAATCAGTACAAGGCTACTGATGTAAATTGTAAATTCTGACTTGAGACTTAAATGGGCATTAGGGCATGGTAAAGTACTTTCAAATCATACATCAATTAGAAACCTGGTTCACTTTACCATTCTAAAGGAATCATTAATAGCATAGATCAGGGAAATTGTCCTATGCAAGTTAGTAGCATCCCAGGCATCTACCCTCTAGATGCCAGTAGTACCACCCCTTCCAGTTGTGAAAACCAAAAGTGTCCCCTGAGAAACAATACCCCCAGTTGAAAACAACTGCCATAGGTAAATATTATTTCATCTTTTGTTATCATATTGAATCACCAGGCTTTACAGCTACAACTGGAAGTTGATGTTTCCATTTTAGACATTAGGACTCCCCAAAAAGGCATATCAAGTTATGTGTGTACATAAAAAAACCCCCAAAAAACAATGCCTTCTTAGTTCCACTCACTAGTTTATTTCATAGGATTTCTGTTGCCTCCAAAGTTCTTCTGTTATCCATATTCATTTTTCATGTTTCTTTACTTTCCTGCATACTCTTCCCTCTACTTCAGTTTTCCATCTACTTTTATTCCCTTATTATATTTCCAGTTCTCCCTTCCTATCATTCCTTAGTACATACCCATTTATCTTTTCTAAGACAGCCACATTGAATAGATTTTTACCAATACTGTTGTAGGTCTTATGTTTTAGTCTTCAAATTGGCATTTTTAGAAACAGTAATATCTGCCTCTACTGACTAACAGAAGAAAGAATGACAACCCAGTAACATTGGAGATGACAGAAGGAGAAGCTGGTGCAAATAAAACTCTCCTGGAATACAATGAAATCAGCATATCTGAAAGGATTAAAAATAATAAGTTTCAGGACAATTTCAAATACTGTTTCACACTTTTGAATTAAAGATAATGGAGTGAGAAATGGAATATCTGCTCAAGGAGGTACCAAACTCTTCTGTTAGACTTGCCACATTTTCTTTTGCAAAATAAAGTGTATAAAGCAAGTGTTTTTGTAGGTTATCAGTAGCATTAATGTGAAAAACATAAGCTTTATTGCTAACCGTTTGAGATGCAAGGAAGCTTTTCTCTCTTTCTCACAGAAATTGGATGACCATGAGGGCTGACAGCTCCCTTGTGTTATAAAATAATGCAAACAATATTTTTTCACCCCAAACAAAATTGGTTAAATTATGTTTTCCCAAGTCATATGGAAATGCACTAATTTGTAACTTTCTAAAGCCAACACATTTATGCTTCAGAGATAGATAATTCAGTAACAAACAGCAGACTGAATTTTGATCAGGTTTTAAAAATGGGTACAATAGCTTCCTCAGACTTCAAATGAACTTTGAAAACTCTCTTGGTATTCTCTCCCTCATGAAATTTTAAGGACAGAATTCCCTTGTTTTGTTTTGTTTGTTTGTTTGTTTGTTTAGCAATATGCAGTGAGGAAAAAAGTGAAAAAGTCTTGCATATTTGTATAATATGTAAAAGCTCCAATGATTAAAACAGCCTTCAGACTTAATAGCAAGCATTTTACTTTAAAGTTAATAATTCTTCAATAACCTGAAGGAAGACTACATTATTAGGCTTTTCCTTTTTGGAATTGATGGCTACATTATATGAAGTAGATGAAGTAAAGCATGATAACAAACAGTTCTGATAGGAAAAAGATTAATGGGAATTTATGTTTCTCCTTTTTTTAAAAGAAGAAAATATCATTTGGATTCTCATCATTAAAAAAACAAGAAGACCACTACATAATATGTTAGTCCTCCAACTAATACCAAAATGTATGTATAGATTTTTATGGTTAACTCCACATTGATAGATAATTTTGTATCTTCTTTCTAAATGATTTTATAGGATATAAGCAGATTGACAAAGCAGGGATCAGCCATGTCACAAGATATTATTAACATGATTCAACAGTCAACAGGAATAAAGCAGTTATTTGAGAATATTCTTATGACTTCTGGACACTTGTTTTCCTTTGTTCTTTTACCTTGTAAGTTTTGTTTACATTTCAGTGCACTTAGTACTGAAGAATGAAGTCATACTTGGTATAATTCATAATTTTTTTCTTCATCAATTTATTCTTTTAAAGTTACAGTGACTATTGTAGTTATTGGGGAAAAAATCCAATCTATTGTTAAAAAAGAATAAATTCATACTCTCTGCAATCATATATTTTATATTTAGACTTCCTAAGTCTTGGAGTTTTATTTCCTTAAGTAAGATTAAAAAATACCAAATTGAGCAAAATCTATGAAGTCATTTTTTTTCACTATTGTTCATGGGACTTTAGCAGGATTTGTACTGTTTCATTTAATTATTAATGTGCGAGGAACAATTGCAGGGATCCCATGTGAATTGTCTTCCATGCTTTTTTCCTGAGTCTCATTTTAAATGTGTAAACCTATTTAATGACAGGATTCCAATGATGGTTAACTGTGATTTTGATTCAATAATTGTGCAGAAAATCTTATTTGCATATATTTTCAAAAAACCAATTTAAAGTTCTGAGATGCTGACTGAAGTTGACCATTCCCTACATCGAAAAAAAGTCATAGAGAGGGCATGTTAGGCTTCAGATTATCTATCTATTCCACACTTGTGTAACCAGCACACATAAAATAGCATATGTATTGGAAATACCTATACTTTGCAGTGACTGATAAAGGAAAATTTGAGAACTCCTTATCATTTGACTTCCATCATCAGGTGTAAACATCATAAAAATAACGTACATAGTTTTTCTGTATATAATATGGATACAGAACTACATATTTGAAGCACTGAATGTATGTTGCATTTTTTGTCAGCAATTTAGAAAACTTTCTGAATGAGATAATTGATTTTCACAATAAATCTATTAATCAGGTCAGCTACAGAAACCACTTCAAACATGACCTAAGTGAAAGGAGAGGAGTTTTGGGTTCATCTAGAAAACTCAAGGATAGTTCTGGCTTTGGTTTTAGCTGTATCCATATCTACAAATGTTATCAGACATCTACCCTTCCCCACCACTCAGTGTTCTGTTTTGCTTTGTTTTTCTTACCATTTTGGTTATATTCTAAGGATGATTTTCTGCAAGTCTGTCAGCAACCAACTCAAAGCTTGAAGCTGGTAGACTAAAGAACTCTACTTTTCTGAGAGTTTTGGTATGGGTTCTGATTGGTCTTGAATAAGACCACTGGCCAAACCATGATGCTCTTAGTTCTCAAAGTGTGGGACAGTGGGGAGTGTAATTCTGGTCATCTCTAGAGACATTTCTGGTTGCCACAACTAGGGGCAAGTTTGCCACTGGCCTCTAGTTGTTAAAGGCCAAGGATATTTGTCCTTATACTTAGTGGAGTTTCGTGATGTTAGA
The DNA here is from genome assembly GCA_002007465.1 of Ailurus styani. Lineage (NCBI taxonomy): Eukaryota > Metazoa > Chordata > Mammalia > Carnivora > Ailuridae > Ailurus > Ailurus styani. Next base: position 5,003,414 of record LNAC01000074.1, read on the forward strand.
TAAATAATCTGCATTTTGCTGAGTTGATGTGAGTCAGAAATTCTGTACTATTAACACATTATCTGGTATTTTCATATTTTGAACAAATATAATCTTTAAAATTATTTTATGTTTAACTTTTATTGTTAAATCAAATATTTTAGTTGAAAAGAATTTTACAATCAGAAGGGGAAAAATTTACTCAAGATTCTAGTTGTCTTCTGTAATTTTTTTGTAACTTGAAGATGGTATTTATTTTGCTTTTATATTAATTAAATTAAAAATGTTTATATGTTCATGAACTAGGCTTTTAGAGTTAATAAAAGGTGGGAAAACCTCATAGTACTTTGGATATTTTTATTTAAAGGACATTAGGTAACTTATTTTGCAATCATTCTTTGATTTGGAATATTCCTATCCAAATATTTCAGAAGTAATTTCTTTTCTTCCTTAAAGCCAATAGTAATTAAAGTATTTTTTAAGGAAAAAATAACACTAATACTGAAGGTTGTTTGAACTGTTTCTTCTGGGTGTGTGTATGAGAGAGTGAGACAGACAGACACAGAGACAGACAGAAACAAAGAGTGTATGTTCAAGAAAGTCATTAAGTAGTTCTATATGGCATGAAAGTTTTGATCCCAAGAATCAGGAACAAAAAAGCAGAGTGAATGCACCTTCCAAAAGTAAATGCCAAATTACCGTATGTTTTATAGTGAGCTGTGTGTACACATACGTGTATGCTCACATCTGACCATCAATCAGACCCTCCAGCTCGCCTCCAGGAAAGTTGAAAGAGTGCATCTCACAGGAGACGAAAATGCATTTAAAATTACTGCAGCCATAAAATAAACTGACATAACCCAAAGTAACAAATAATGGAGGGGAAAAATTCTTCTGGGGCTCTGTCTCTTTCAGCAAAGATTTTGACTTTCTGTTTTTATTTCTTGTCAGTGATCCTGGGTGTGTTTAAAATGACATAAAATGCATTCATTATGCCCCCAGATTCCAACTGCTTCAGCCTGTCTTGTACATTCCTCAAGAAAATTCAGACTTCTGGAATACAGAGCAGATGTAGAAGCAAAATGACAGCCTTGTGGGATGTTTGGTGGCTTAAAAAAAATCTCCAAGCAATTTTCTTTTTGCATCATGTCTGAAAAGCAGCTTAATTCCTCTGTTATGATTAAAGTTGATTGATTGAATTGATCTGTGGTGTATCCTGTTTCCCTAGTTTACAGAGATGCTCAGGAAGAGTGAGGAAGCTGTCTGAATAGGATCCAAGTGCTTAATATATGCCGAGGTCCCACTTAACATTTATTATCTGTTATCGAAGGTAGGAGAAAAGCATGTAAATTATATGGATGTCTCTGATTCAAGGAAAGGGAAAGATAAATACTTATGCACTCAGTGATTTTCATCAACCATTTTCTAAAACAAACCCCATCTTTTTTTAGACTTAATAATAACTGTAAAAAGATTTTCCACTGCTAGAAGATAACCTGTTTTTACCTTACTATCACTTATATTAGTAAAAAAATTTGAAAAACTTCAAGTCTGACTCTCAGGGTTGTTTACTAAATGTAATTTGCAGTAAAAATTTAGGGCCCTCAGAAACTTAGGATACTTTAAAATTATTATCTTCATGAGGTTTTTTTTTCCCAAAGGGATATAAAAAATGAAGAAGAGAATCATTAACAGATATTCCATCTGATTTTGGATGGGTAGATGGGTGTGAAAACAAGATGAGACAATAATTTCCAGTGCTCTTGAATATATATACTTGTGAGGTACAGAATTTACTTAGAATCTATCAACTAAATACACCAAAATTTTGCTAGGTATGTGATATTTAATATTCACGGAAAATGTATAAGATTACAGCAAGCTATGAATTATAACTTAATCTACTTTAAGGAGATACTTTCTCCTTAACCAGTTTAGAGATCTACTGCCAATTTTTTGACAAATATTTTTGCAATTAAGATAGTTTTATTCATATGGAAGTCTAACATAAGAAATATATAATTAGCAGTAAACTTTTAAGGGATGGAAATTTTTCAGATTTTCTTTACTGCTAGGAAGCTCTTTAAGGAGCTGGCTTTGTAGAGTCATATATGTGAATAATTGCTTCTTCTTGTTCTCACAGAATTGAGCACCTTTGTTAAACATGTAAACCTCTGGGTTTTAATCTCAATCGCAACTATTATCCCTATAAGCCAGATATAGTAATAAGAATAATGTAGTAATGTGGTGATAATATTAATTAAATAATTATAACAACTACAAAAAGAATACCAACTCAACAGTGACCAGCTGTGAGCTTTTTATGTGCTGGTCACTGTCTTAAATCCATTATAATTGTTACCTTATTTAATCTCATAACAACTTGTACAGCTGATACCATCAACATCTCAATTTATGGGTGAGGAAAGTAAGGTGCAAAGAGGTTAATTTTCTAATTCTTACAAAGCCTGTTTTCTCTCTCTCACTGCCCCATATGTCAAGCTTGAATTGGAGCATTGCTTGACTTCCACAGCATGTGGGATATTATGTGGCCACCACCCAAGAAAAAAAAAATTCCAAAGATTTAATTTTTTAATATTACATTGCCTCAAGGCCATGACTACAAAGAGATATGAATAACAGGCATAATACTTATTTTTTTCTTCCTGAGTTTAACCTTTTCCAACCCTTTCCCATTTTTTCCTTTCTAACTCAAATTCAAAGGTATCTGCTTTAGAATAAATTAATCTTTGAACATAAGTGGCCACAAGTTCTCCGAAACCTGGCCCTGTTAGTGAAAATAAAAGCAATAAAAAGGCATTTAGGGTTGCCAGGTATGATATAAGACATCCGATTAAATTTAAATTTTAGAGAAACAATGGAAAACTTTTAATATGAATTTGACCCATGCAATACTTTGGATATACTTACACTACAATTTTTTCAGATTTATTTGAATTTCAAATTTAACCATTTATTCTACATTTTAATAGCTATTTCATTGCGTTTTAAATGTGAAGTCCAAAAACACAATTTAATAGCATTACATATTTTCACTTCAGGGACATACATTTTCATTGTCATGAATATACTCTGATATTAAACATGTGTTTCTTTACATTAAACTTCTAGAACTGTGTTATTTCAAAATGACAGATAATACCCTAACCCCATGTAATGCATCAACCTTCTTCGCCATCCTTGATAATACATCCTTCCTGCCTGTCTTATTCTTTCCTTCTCTCCCAAATTTAACACATTTCTGTACTCTTCTAAATAAAATTTTGCATTCCATTTAAGTTGTTTGTAGTGGTTAAATATTCCCAATTCTCATCAACCCCCCAAAATGTTTAGTGTTTTATTTTTATGGCATCTCCCTTAAATTTCTCATCTTTTCCAAGTCTAACACAGTATTAAAAGTTTTTAGTAATTTTTCTCTTATTTTTTAAAGGGAGATAAAGTAGGACTTGGCTAATTCAATAGCTGAGCATATCATCAAATTTATATATATATAATTTATATACATAATTTTTATATATATTATTTATTTATTTTTGCTCTTATGTATACAAAATTTCAACTTTAAGGTGGGGATATATTTCTTGGAAGTGTCTCAGCAGACACCTTTTTTTTTATCTGTTAAAGTTCAGAAATGCTTATTGTCCTTGCTTAGATCAAATATTTAGAAGGAATAGATTAATTTCACTGGTTTAGATCAATTAGGACATAGAAGGTGATTATATCTCTGGGGAGTTACCTCTTGAGAACTGTTACATGGAAAAATTAGCATACTCTCATCAAGAACAAAGGGGGTATGTAATCAAAAGTGTTACTATCCATGTTACTTGGTGGTTAAGGTTAAGAGAAAATAGCTAGTCTTAAAAAAAATAAACCAAAACTTACTGGTAGTGTTGAAACAATTCCAGTAATTGCTTGGATTATTTACCTATAGAATACAGAAGGAAAACTCCCTCTGGCTTAACAGTAAACTAAATAGGATTCCTAACTATTTATTTATTTATTTAGAAATGCAGAAATGGTAGCAGTTCTTTGACATTTTGCTTGCAGCAAAGTAGAGACTATCACATGGTCAGTGAGTGTCCCATTTATTAAGCAACATGAAGTGTTCTCTGTCTCCAGAAGGTGAATTCATTGCCCAGCCAGCTTAAGGGCTTTGGACTAAATTCCAGCAGTGTTGTTTTGGAGAAACTTAAACCCTTACTTGGCCACTATTCTAAGTCAGGATTTTTTTTTTCCCTTCCTAAATCAGTGACAGATTTTATTAACATTAAATAGAAGCTGTTGTGAGTTCTTAAAATATGCAGTACTGAAGCCATTAGGTACCATTACACTGTCAAACCATTTCACTTAAAACAAATGGTCATTTAAAATTATTTTTGATGAAAGAATTAGAACTTTCTTATTATTGATTATTGAACTTTTGTTACTTCTTCCTTGTCTCAGTGTTCCAAAGGTATGTAGAAGTGAAATTATATCTATACTCTATTTCATTCCTTTATGTGATTCTTCACTATACACTGTCTTTAGTAAAATGTGGAAAGTTCTTTGCCTGGATCCCTTTATAATTATCGTTTTACTGTCCTTTCATATCTTACTGGGATGGGAGAGTTTCTAATGTGACTTTCGATGCAGTGAACTTGAAACTCAGTGTGGAATCCATATTGTAATTTAGTTTAATGACTTCATTAGCACCCTATAGAATGACTTCTATAGCACCCTTACCTTTTATGTTATAATATTTAAGATTCAGCATATTTAAGCACACAAGGATGGCAGGTTTTTTTATTATGTTATGTTAGTCATCATACAGTACATCATTAGTTTTTGATGTAGTGTTCCATGATTCATGGAGCATTGGCAGCTTTTTTTTGGGGGGGTCAATTTTATTGAGATATAATTCACAGAGTGTACAATTCACCTATTAAAAGTGGAAAAATAAATTATTTTTAGTCTATTCACAAGAGTGGTGCAACCATAACCATAACACCTTTTAGAACATTTTTATCATCCACAAAGAAAATGCCACAGGACCTGTTAATGATACATTCCATTTGTTCCCAATAACCTAAGTCCTGGGCAACCACTATTCTACTTTCTGTCTCCATAGATTATCTTATTCTGGACATTTCACATAATGAAGTCATGTAAACTATGGTCTTTTATGATTGGCTTCTTTTACATGACATAATGTTTTCAAGATTCTTTCATGATATAGCAGGTATCAATATTTCATCCCTTTTTATTGCCCAATAATATTCAATTATATAGACATGATTTGACTTTTTAAAAACTACATGCCTGTTCAAAGTGTTTTACTTATACTTTAATATCAAGATGACAGCAGCACCTGGGGGCACAGTTGGTTAAACATCTTAACTCTTGGTTTTGGCTCAGGTTGTGTTCTCAGGATCATACGATTAAGCCCCACACTGAGCTCCAGACTCAGCACAGAGTCTGCTGAAAATTCTCTCTCCTTTTCCCTTTACCCCTCTTGCTCATGCTCTTTCTTTCTCTCAAATAAATAAATCTTTTAAAACATATCAAAATGGCAGAACACAAATTTAAAATAAAGATCAGAAAATTTGAAATTTGTATAGTCTAGATTGACCTCTACCTACCCTACACATCCTACCTCATTGAATAAAATGGGGCTGGAAAAATATGCTGGAAATAGGGAACATACTGATACAACATAATGATATTATATTTCATTTTATTGAAATTATCTGTATCAGCCATTTTTAATCCTATTACTTGCTATCTGCTGCCCATAAGTGATACTTATCACAAGTTGTTTTTTGGAGGTTTTTGTTTTGTTTTGGTTTAATTTTTATTTTTTGTCTTTTTTTTAATAGGAGGTACTTCCTGTTCTCATAGAAATTCCCATTCTTATAAAAACCAGTTTATCAGACATTTTGTCTGTCCTAGTTATCCAAACTGTCTGTAGGGCCATGTCCTTATATCAAATATATTTATTAAAGTTATATTCTTGAGCAATGACTTCTCTGTTGTTGAGAATTCTGTAGATTATCAAGTAATTAATCTTTCTTTCCTCATTATATATATGTATGAATTATGTGTAGTTATCTGATATCTTCTCTCTTTTAAATATATGGTTCTCTCTCTCTCTGCACACACACACACACACACACACACACACACTTACATGCATTTGAATTCCCAAGAGTTTATGTATAATTTTAATGCATTTAAATATTCTAAACATGCAGAGAAAAAATATGTCTCTCTGTGTATGTATGGTGTACATGACTATACCTATAATTATGTCAGAACATATGGTTGATTTGGAAAGTATTTCAGCATTTATTTGTTCTTTAAGTGAAACATTAATATCTCACTCAACATACTAAAAAATGTGGCAAGAGCATACTGACCCTCTCCACACCTGTTTTGGGCCAAGACAAAGCAGAAGTTAAGAGACATATGTAATCGTTGGCAAGGTAATAGAGATTACTCTTTTGAATTTTTTTTAATATTTAAATCTCAAACAGGATGGAGGAAAGATGCTAAAGTGTAAAAAGTCCAAACTTTGAGCCCTAAGGTAATTCTGACTTTCAGTAATAAAGAGAGAGAGATGGAAACATAGATAGATAGAATAGATGCATTACATATATAGATATAGAGATAATAGCAGAGAATTGCCCAAAATTGAAAGTTAGGAATCCTCAGATAAAATACACTTCAGAAATCAAACAGGAAGAATATAAATAATTGCAAAAAATTAGAAGCTTCATAGTAAACACAGATAAACTGTGGTCCATATTATCGTAAATGATAAGGCAGAGAAAATAAACTAAAAATACATATAAAAACAAATCTCAATACAGAAAAAATGAATGGAAGAAAAAAGTTGCCCAATGCAACTTAGTAGAGCATGATAATAATTACATCAAGTTTTTGAAGAGAAAAAGAAAGTCACATACATTTCTTGTTAAAGTATAAAAATATGACATCAGGAATATAAACAACAAATAATAGAGGTTGCTTTTAGGGAGAAATAAGAAAAATTAGGATAGGGGCGCCTGGGTGGCTCGGTGGGTTAAAGCCTCTGCTTTCAGCTCAGGTCATGATCTCAGGGTCCTGAGATCGAGCCCTGCATCGGGCTCTCTGCTCAGCAGGGAGCCTGCTTCCTCCTCTCACTCGGCCTGCCTCTCTGTCTACCTATAATCTCTCTCTCTCTCTGTCAAATAAATAAATGAAATCTTAAAAAAAAATAGGATAAATGGGGTTCATAGAGGACTTTAACTTCATCTGTAGTACTCTTGTTCTTTAAATGCTATTAAAATTATGTGAAATTATGAAAATACATGAAATATTTTTGGTTGCATGTAGGAATTCATCATTCATCATGTTTTATGTTTGAAAATTTTACTAGGAACAAGATCCTAGAAAAAAATTATATAGAATTTGGAGTTGTCCCTCCAAATTGTGGCATTTTAGACCAGTCACTTAACCTTTCAGTGGCCCTGGTTTCTTCCCTATAAAATGGTCATGGCTAATTACACATACATGACAAGAGCACTGTAAGGCTTATTGTGCCCTAACACATGTAATGAGCACTTAATAAGTGAGTCAAAATAGTCCTTCATAAGTAATAGAATTAAATTATTTATTATGGATGTAGCACCATTAGGAGCACAACCAATTAACCACAAGTGGAGAGAAGATCTTACCTGAAAATGATAGAAGTCAGTTGAATAGGGAAAGACTTACATGCATTACATGGTTAAAAAAAAAAAAAGAACAATAAGTAATCATTTCCCAAATAATATCTGAGATAGGGTATGTTGTATTATTTTGTGTTTGTTAGCTTCAGAATTCATATGTGAAATCTTCGTCTCTAAAATGAGGGTATTAGGAAGTGGGGCCTTTCAGATGTGCTTAGGGTAGAATCCTCATTTAGTGCCCTGATAAAAGAGACTCAGAGAGTCCCTTGCACCTTTCAGCATGTGTGAGGACACAGAAAGAACACTCTCTACAAACCAGGAAGTAGAGCCTAACCAGTCATCAAATCTCCTGGCTCCTTTGTCTTGGACTTCCCAGGACTGTGAGGGATCTATTTCTCTTGTTTGTAAGCCACCCAGTCTATGGTATTGTGTTATAGTAGATTGAACAGACTAGGACACTATATAAACAAAACTGATCTCTTTTCCCCCTGTGATTTAAAACAAAACAAAACAAAAACTTCAGGCATTCTTTTATGGATTGAGTTTATATAGTTTTCTGATTGACATAGGAAATATGAAGTGAAAAGATATAGCATGCTATCACATCTACTGTATTTATTGCATAAGTCATTTAATCTTAGTTTCTTGGAAAATTTTTCTCCCTCCTTGGGACTAATAATTCACAAATATAGCTTGTAACATGAAATTCTACAGCATTTGTTCATCATGAACAAATGCCTACTTATGAATTCTTGTCTCAGAAGCTAATTTAATTGGTGAATTCCAACTACTATTGCTTATTTCACACTTCAGTAGGTAAAGATGCATTAATAATCGAAGTTTCAAACTGTAATTAACATTAGCTTTAGGCTCCTGACAATGAAATGATTACATTTTAATGTATGGGTTGATAAACAAAGTAATCTAACATATGAATAAACAGCAAAAATAACTTACATTTACTCTTTCTCTGCAAATTGATACATGCATTTGCATGTTATAAAACACAGAATAAATGAATGTTAAAGAAAAAAATGTATAGACTGCCCATACAACAGCTAAGCCTAATCAATTCCTCACACCAAACTGAATTTGAGACATATTAACAAAAACATTGTTTTTCTGGTAAATGTTTTTCTCCTGCCTTCATTTCCTTTCACAGCTTTCTATATTATTTAATTATGCTTTTATATTCATTTTACTCTATTCTTAACTAAATTGATTACTTTATAAAGATCCCTGAATGATTAATTTGTATGCTAATATCTTGTTCTTAATCCTAACACATGATATTATCCAAATGCATTTGCCTGGTATTATTTTACCTTTATGTTGAGAAAAATTTTATTTATGATATAATTCAACTGAATGTTGATTCAACATTCCTGTATTCCTGACTGGATCCTTTTTTGAGTGATAGTTTCTGGACTTTTCCAGTATATTTTAAAAATGACAGTATTAAGAATATTGCAAAAATCTAAATAACTGAGGTTGCTAGCTGTGGTACTTTAACATTTCCCAGCAGGTTACATCTTCAAGTGCCCAAGGATAGGGACACAGTATAACTTCTTTTTTAGGGATATTTGATTGCTCAGAACTTTTCAGTGCCTCAGTTGTTGGGATATGTTGAAATGTACATACTTTAAGGACTTTAAGGTTATTAAAGATGAGATGAACTTTGAGACAAAACTAACAGAAATACAAGGAGGTAACCAAAAATATGAATTAAATACACAGTCTGATCTCAGATGTCAGACTACTGAACAAAGGAAAAAGGCTTCTTATTCCTCAAATCATATTTTAGTCATTGTGAGAACAAGTTCAAAATCACCTTCAGTTTTCTATGTTTGTGTTCTTTGCCTTCTAGAGATAGCTAGAATTCTATATATAATTGAGACTTAAAGAAGAAACTAATCAGGTACCTAGTATTTGTTAGAGTTTTGATGGGGACTTCAGCAAAAGAAATTTTATGCCATCCTAATAATAAGCTTGTAAAATAAATAATACCTTATATTCCAACAAAAAAAACCCCACAAAAAACCTTTAGGTTTCAGAGATGTGATTTGTCCCATATAATAGAGAGGATATGAATTTTCTTATTACAAATCAAGTGTTGTGTAATGCCTCATGGATTTTCAATTGCTAAGAGATATATAAGGTACACAAACACATTATATGCCCATCACTCTTTTAAATGTTTTATGCGGGTAATCATATCTTTCAAATGAGGTCTCTGTGGTCCAGAGAGATTAAACAACTCTAAGAGGACTCAACAGCTAGAAAAGATATTGAGACCTTGAGTATTTGGCTCTATGTATGTGTTGTTATTAGCCATAATTTCTTACCTGCTTTCAATAAGGAATTTTGAGTGGGTACTCATCTAACTTTTCTTTAAATATGATTATTATTATATAATATTATTATTATATATAAAGTCATGAATGAGAGCATGATAGAGAGTCTTCTTCATCCTTTGAAGATGTATCCTAGAGTAACTGAGATTTATTTTTCCTCTTATTCTTTTTCTTTGCATTGATGATGGCATAATATCAGTGTTTCAGTATTACATTTTTAGATTTATTATTAGTTAAGTGTCAGATTGATCTCTTTTGTTAACTTTTAAGATAATCTGACCAGATGGCATTAAGAATACATTAATTAAATTAGGAGTTATAATAAAGATATACAATATTTTTTATCCTCAGGAAGGCTTAACATTTCATTCCCTTCTATTTGTGTTCAATAATCCCAAATGTCATGAATAATTACATGCAGTTATTAAAGAAAAATGCTGTTGAGATGGAAATTCTACCAGATGCTGTTATAATCACTGTTTCTTACAGTTTAAATTTTAGGCAATTGTTTGAAGACAAATTAAAAGAAAATGGACTTTTAAAAAAAATGAAGCTACTTGTTACATGTTATATTTGTGTTCAGATATCTAGTATTGTTGGCCAACTGTTTTTCTTTAATCTTCATTCATGGTAGATAGGGATAACTTTAAACAGAATCAGTCTTGGTTGTTAGTCTTAATGACTAACCAGAAACATCTGAAACATTTGATTAGACTGTGGCATGGAAATGCTGTTCTGTCATAATAAAAATACTCTTTAATAGCTGATATAATATACTAAATATTATTTAGTAATACTAAATATTATTAAATACTAATTATTTAGTAATATTATTTAATTTAATATACTAAATCATATACTAATTTCATGAACAAAACAAGCAAAATAACTCATCAGATGGCATTCCTACCTTAACCTTTCTTACCTAGGTCTTGAGATTTCATGATGACTGAGTTGCTAAATGCTAATTCTTCATATTTGTTCTGGAGATTCTTACAGTTTATAGTATCTCAGATTTACCTGCAGATGATGTTAAAAAACAAAAGCTCTTAGGTCTCACTAATAGAAATTCTTAATTAGTAGGACTGGGGTAGGGTCCAGGATATTCATTTTCAACTAGCATCCCTTCTGCTCTTGGTGCTTTTCTAATGCAGGTAATCCACAATCCTTGTGTTGAGAAAAAGTACATGGAATCATGGGAGTAGCTGTGAATCAGAAGTACACAGGAAGTGATTTGAACATTTGCATGACAGACACATGGTTACCTTCATAGAATTTCACATCAGATTTCTGCAGCACATCTCTGAGAACTATTTGACCCATGCAATTGAAGTCACACATATGACCATTATCACAAACAAACTCTTTTTCTCTCCTTTTCTTTTCCTTTCCCTTCCTTTCCCTTCCCTCCCCATCTTTATTTTTTTAGGATTGTTGTTTAACTGTGCCTCACTGCTGCTTTATGTGTGTATGTGTGAGGTTCTGGAGAGCACACTAATATTCCCATGCTTATATAAAACAATGACTGATGCTAGAATTGATAGGGTCTTGAATGCTTCTTTTTCTCAGATTTGGCAAAATACTTAGAGAAGACAAGTGTCCTTTTGTCTGTCATTAATTAGGAGAATAGTCAGTACAATATTAATATTCAGGATAGTCGATTCATGGAATGAATTGTTCAGGCATCAAAGATTATAACAAAACTATGAATCTAATCTCCAACTTCTATCCTCCCTACCACTGACACTGCAATATGAATGGAAAAGGGCACCTATTCTCATTATGATCTTTAGACTGTCATCATCAGGGCTAATTCTAATGTCACACTATGGATGATGAGTAGTTGAAATCCAATTTGAATGCATAATACCACGTTTAATTTACACTACCACCTGTCAATAAGGAATAGACTAAAGCATATCTTCTGAGCTATCCATAGGGAATATTCAATTATAATTAACCTTCCTATTTTTGTTAAATCTTTGTCCTGAAATGGATTGTTTGTGCCATTTCTTATTCTTCTAACAATCTGTCACTAGAAAGAATTTAAATTTTAATCTAATATTCTGTGAGAAATACAATAGAGGATGTTTCTTTTAATCTCCTCTGTACTGCTATTGCTTGTCTATTTCATTTCTTTTCCATAGGTTAATTATGACTATGGTTGTAATCTCTGTGCAAGTGCAGGATACTTTGGCAGGCTGTGGAGAATGATTTTCCACAAACCATATTGGATACAATATATGGCAAATGGGAAATTTCATTTTTTCTAACTTAATATTAATGAAAGCAAAAAGAATACTTTTAGTTCAAATGATGTGATTTAGAGCATATGAATTCATGCTATCATGTGGATAACTTTATAAAACTACTCTTAAGCAACAATTAACTGCTACTTATAACCTAAAAACTGTAAGAATAATTTAGATGTTACCTCTAAAAATATGAAGTTGAGAAAACAGCCTTTGCAGACAATTAGACGCTCTAGTAATGTATCTTCATTTGAGTAAGTTTACTGACATTGAAATGTTACTTATGTTTCTTTACTCTTTCCCACCACAATTTGAAAGTTAATGAAGCAACAGCACTTTCCCACCCTCCATATTTTAGAGGTAGGTACAAGTTCATCATGATTCTCCAGTCATGAGAGAACAAGGACTGAGAAACTGAAGGCCTTGCTTATATGTTAAGCAGCACTCTCTTCATAGGTTCAGGGAAGGAAGTGAGTGTAATCCGCTCTTGGATTTTATAAGCAGCCAGGTTTTACAGACACAGGCATAACCACATCCTTGCTCTGACACTGTATACTTGAACAAGCTCCTGTACTTTTCTTAGCCTTAGTTATATTGATTCTTAAAAGTAAAGTAGGCATAATAACACCAAGCACAGAGAATGGTATAAGTCATAAATGGAATTAATGGACCTAGTGCCAAGGAAGCACTCAGAAAAATGCCGCTAATATTTTACTTCGACATTAAAAATACTTAAATTCTAATTCTATAAAATGATAGATCAGCTCTTTTAAGTGTTTTTTAAGGGACAAGAGGAAGAGAAAGAAATTTGGAATTCTTTCCACTTTTGGTATTTAGTGAGCCACACTGTCCTTTCTTTTCCCTCCCTCCCTCCTTCCTTCTTTCCTTCCTTCCTTCCTTCTGGCCATCCATCCGTCTCATTAAATCCAAGCAATCCAAAGAGAGAAAGTCCAACATAAACCTGACTTAAAGGAAAGGATCCAGAAGCTGGACTGACCCAGAATTCATTCAGGAAGTGTAGAACCAAACATCATAAAATAGTTGGTATTATTTATGTATTTAAAAATTACTATAATGCGACTAGAACATAGTATATAACTAATAAAGGTAAGCTCAGTATGATTACTTTAAAAATACTTTTGATAAGGTGAGTCTTTTAAAATGAAAATTTAATTCTGTTTAGGGAAAAATATGCCCAACAATGCTTCTGTAGGCATTTGTTTTGAATGTATACTTATTCCAAGAAGAATTTGAATGGTGCAGCACATTTACAGAAGTATATAAGTCAATAAATAAGTGAATGTGATACTCAGCTAATCAATTTTGTCAAGTAAAAATTGAACCTTTGCAATACCTAAAAAAGGAGTAGAAACGTGTGCTTTCAGTATGTGCTATGGGCCAGCTGACCTGTGTTTCCATGATGACTCTACTTCTTACAGGTTACCGCCTGTATCTCAGTTTCTGATCTGTAAAATGTGAACAAATAATACTTCTTTTTTCCTTAGGTTTATTATGAGAATTTAATGATTCTTATTTGTAAAACATTTAAAGCAGCAACTGGTACATAATAAATGCTATGTTGGTAACTGTTAATGAAAGAAATACATTTACCTTGTATTTTCCTTCAAATGAAGTAAAAAATAATCTTTCTTCTCTGTTACACAAAGCCTGTATCTTCATACTCAAAGAGCAAAAATTGTCATTTGACTCTACTTCAAGACATGAGAAATGACCACTTAGGTGGTCTCTATATGTCATTTCTCTTTTAATCTTTATAAAAACTCTATAAAACATGTACTCTGATCCCCATTTTACAGATGAGGAATGTGTGACTGATTAGTAAGACATTTTGTTTTAGACATTGCCTAGTCATAGTCAGTGTGGCATATCATCCTTTGCTTTGAGGCCACATTATAGTGATTACAGGTGAATTTCTACCCCCAGATTTAGCAATTCTGAGGGTTAAGTTCATAAAAGGGAACTTTAGTTTCCAAGCAGAAGTTAATTCCCCTAATGCATCTCCTAAAATGACAGGTGTGACTTTACCCCACTACTTACAATGGCTGTGGTGGCCACACATGACCTGTTTCAATGTTTTTATTCCCCTGGAAGCTCAAACTACCATTCCCACATTATATTCACATAATGGGTATACAATATAAGGCACTTTAGATGTTATATATGTATATTAAATCAATAAAAGGCATACACATATCAATTTTCTACAAATAACAATCAAAGGAGATAAAAATGAAAGATGCCTTGAGTTTCCTGGAATCTTTTTCAACCATCTGTGAGGCTTTTAGTATCATTCTTTTTTCTTTTTTTTTTATTTTGTGGAGAGGTTTCAATTTTTCCCTTTACATCACTGTACACTGAATTTTTATCACAGATCTTAACCTTCTTTCTTCAAAGTGCTCCATTAAGGCAGCATGTGGTTTTCATTTTGAGTAGCTAATTTATTTATCAGTATTACCTATAGTAACTTGAAACAGACAAGCTGTGCATAGAAGGAAGCAGACAGACCCTTCTGTTCCCAAGGCGATTCATATTTATTGAAGCTAACCTGTTTCTGTCCATATTCACTTTTCTTAAACCTGCCACACAGCAAAAGGATATACCCCACTATTTTTTTAAATTTCTTCCTTTCTTCTTCTTCTTTTTTTTTTTTAATGACTGGTAGGAACAATTTAGCTTCTTAATCAGAAGCAAATAACAAGTATAAAATCCTAAAAATACATGTTTTTTTGATGAAGTTAGCAATAGAGGAAAATCAATCACATATTCTACACATAGAACAGGATAATTTAATTCAGTTATTCTGAGGCTAAGTCAAAATACTTCTTAAATATTTACTATGTAGCGTGCAACATGCATTTAAAGAATTAATGATTTACAATAATAAAGGACATAATAATAAATGTGAAATAAGCTTCATAACAGTTGTATATTGTAAGTATTATTAACTTCATTTTCAGAGATTGAACATTACCTATATATGGTATTATTGGATAAGTGCAATGTTTATGAAAAATAAAATTTGAAAATATAGTAGTATCTCAACTTAAGCAAATTTCATTTTATATGAAAAGCTCAACTTTTAATTAACTTTTAAATATTCATTAATTTTAAACAAATATATCCACATTAGATAAAATGTAATAGAACCACTTAAAATACTTAAAGTATTTTAAAATTGTATTGAAAAGAGTATTGAAAAATTGGTTTTGTGATATTTTCCTATAATTCAATGGCAGTTCCAAATAAACATTCAAAATAGAATATTTAGCATAATTTATAAAATTCTATGGGAAGTCAAAAGGAAAGAATACTGAGTTCTTGTGTAGTAATTATAGTAGGAAGTTACTTTCAATCTTATAGAATTCAATAATTTCCTAGTCACCTTTCCATACTACTTCAAAGTGAAAGTTGGTCATAAACAGAACCAGATATAATTCATAAAGATTTCTTACAAATTGAATCCATTAATCCGATTACTAAAATTATAAACAATAGGAGGATCCTTCTATTAAAGGTTCTTATATAATTTTAAACCTAATATGACATTCTATATACAAAATAGAATAATAATTCTTAACCCCCAATTTATTAAGCCCTTCAGACTCACGGCCTCTCATCTTAGAAAACGTCTATCATTTGCCCATTTGCTCAGGGCAGAAGTATAGATTATCTTTGATTTCTCTTGTCCACATACTATTGTATGTTCTATAGATTCTATTGTCAAATTATATGCTAGGTCTTACTTCTTGTCATCTGCACAGCTATAGTGCTAGTTTACTCCACCATCATCATCTCTGGCAAGGAGTAGTGCAATAACATCAAAACTGATTTCCCTACTTTTGGTTTTAGCTCCTTATATCAATTTTCCACAGAGCATCTAGGATGAGCCTTATAATAATTTTAAAAATTCATGTTTCTTCTCTATTCAAAACCTATCCTGTAATTCTCTATTTTAATTAAAATCTAGATTCCATATCATGGCATACAAGGGCATACATTATAAATTCTCTCCTACATCTCTGAGTATTTCTTAACCTTACCCTTTACACTACACCCTTTCGCATTGATTCCTGTCTCAGGGCCCTCATACTCACAATTCCACCCTGACTGATGCTCTTTTCCATCGTTTTTGCATAACTTACTATTTCAGTACATTCAGGTCTCTGTTCAAAAATCATCTCTACAGGGACACCTGGGTGACTCAGTTGGTTAAGCATCTGCCTTCGGCTCACGTCATGATCCTGGAGTCCTGGATAAAGTCCCACGTCAGGATCCCTGCTTGGCGGGTAGCCTGCTTCTCTCTCTGCACCTCCCCTTGCTCATTCTCTCTCTCTCAAAAATAAATAAAATTAAAAAAAATCATCTCTACAGAGGGACTGTCCCTGCCCATCCTTTCTAATGGTATCCCAGTAAATTGGCTCTCAGAAAAAAGCAAAACAGCTTATATTTGTAGCCTTTGCCATTCCCATGGTGTATATACTCTCCTACCCCTCACCCACACACATGACTGACTTCACATTACCAATGATTTAAAAACCTACATCCAAAATTCTTGAATATTTCATGATAAGCTCCCTTGAACAAGTACAGGCTGATTCCAGAATAACACTGAATCTGAAATAGTCAGCTGTCTTGCTGTCCTCCCCTATTCTCTGTCTTCTACCTTACTTAATTTTTCTCTTGTTTGTATTATCTGAAACTATGAGTTTATTTGACTATTTTCTGTTTCTCTTCAAGAATATAAATGACATTAGAACAAGAAATTTGTTTATCTGATTTGCTACTGTATTCTTAACTTCCAGAATAATCCCTAGAACACACTAGATGGTCTATAATGATTTGATGAACAAATGAATAAATAAACAAGTCAAGACTTGGTGCTATCCTGTTTATTCCCTAGGAAAGCTGGAGCTAGGAACTCATGCCTTTGAATTCTTCATGGCATTGTCTACTTTTTGCCTTCTACAAGTAAGAGATAATCAGGGAAAGACATCCTGTTTTTTAAGGGAGCAGAGAAGGAAAGGATGTTCTAATCCTTTACTTAGCGTGCTTAGGTGGCTCAGTGGATTAAGCCTCTGCCTTTGGCTCAGGTCATGATCTCAGGGTCTTGGGATTGAGCCCTGCATCTGGCTCTCTGCTCAGCAGGGAGCCTGCTTCCTCCTCTCTGCCTGCCTCTCTGCCTACTTGTGATCTCTCTCTCTCTCTCTCTCTCTCTCTCTCTCTGTGTGTCAAATAAATAAATAAAT
This sequence comes from Ailurus styani, assembly GCA_002007465.1. Classification (NCBI taxonomy): domain Eukaryota; kingdom Metazoa; phylum Chordata; class Mammalia; order Carnivora; family Ailuridae; genus Ailurus; species Ailurus styani. The sequence continues at coordinate 5,020,975 of LNAC01000074.1, forward strand.
AAAATCTTAAAAAAAATCCTTTACTTAGACCTGAAATATACTCATGTGAAAACTCTGTTATGTAGATAAAATTACTATAACTTTTTGAACATTTTATTTTTGCACATGCTTGAAAGACTGCCGAGATTTCTTGGTATTTAGATTTGTATGATTTAACCCAATTTTCATTACTTAAACTCTACCAATAGATTACACTTGCTCAATTAAATCCAATGATAATTAGTTTATTATGATTATCTTCTTTGTAATAGTTACATAGACAGAGAGTCTCCTTAACAAAATAAAAGGCATTTTGAAATCATTTTCTGCAAAGCCAACCCCAGTTTGACAATAGATTTTATTGCTTTTGAACACCTTCTACCGTAATAAAGCCAAATGGATTTCCCATTAATGCAAACTACTCACATAATACCAGCAGGATAAAAATGGTGATTCTAAAGAAAGAGTAAATAATCACTGACTCAATGTCCCCATTTAAGAACTAAAACAATTATGTTTTCCTGCCTCCCTCCTGAGGCCAGTGAATGATCTATTTGATATATTTGGAATTACTTGTAGGTAAGGAAGAAAACGTTATGAGCATATGAGATATCCAACCTTGTTTCATTAAGCACCTCCTGTTTGAAAGAGGGTTTTTAGCAATTTACTCTGTCTTCATGAATTGCCAACTATGAGACTTAGAGAATTCTGTTCTGAAATGTGCTCTTTAGTGACATGAAAACAGCCAGCTGTATGATATGTGCTCACCCTGCCTCAAGACAATGACCCTTCTAGGGGCATTTGAAACTTGGCTAGTTCTTTGCTATGTTGGATACTTTGAAACTGGCAAGAATATTAATTGACTATTGAAAATATTTGAATTGAATATTGAATTTGAATTGAATATTTCAATTGAATATTGAAAATATTAATTGACTATTTTCTGTTTCTCTTCAAGAATATAAATGACATTAGAACAAGAAATTTATCTGATTTTCTACTGTATTCTTAACTTCCAGAATAATCCCACACAGAGAGAGAGAGAGAGAGAGAGAGAGAGAGATCACAAGTAGGCAGAGAGGCAGGCAGAGAGGAGGAAGCAGGCTCCCTGCTAAGCAGAGAGCCAGATGCAGGGCTCAATCCCAGGACCCTGAGAGCATGACCTGAGCCAAAGGCAGAGGCTTAATCCATTGAGCCAGATTTTTTTCCCTTCACTGCCCATAAACAATAAATTTGGCATAAGAGTATTCTCAAGAAAATGATCCAACAGTTGTTTCCTTAGTCCCAATATGCTGTTTCCTTAATAACATTATCACTACTATAACTGCCTACTTGTTCTATAAATACAGAAGTGTAAATTCTTTTTTCAACCACTGAAATTCAGGATGGTTTAGAAACACTGTATGCTATTGAGTGTCGTGCGTGTATTTTTTTATGAGAAATAAGTTGTTCATGTCTCAACTTGCACATTTTGGAATTGAGCATGTCCTTCCTCTACCCCAAATATACTTTGACATGTTAATAGTCCCATTTTGGAAACTATAATGATTCACAGAAAAATTTGCAAGATAAGTCTCTCCATATTTACATCTGCCAAAAAAGAGAATTTTGTTTATAAAATCTCATCATGGAAACTCGGGGTAAATCCAGCTTCAAACAGAGGATAAGGTTTCCTTCACTACAGGGATTCAGAAGCTGCTACTTCCACATTTACACAAAATAAACTACAGGCAAGTCAGAATTGCAATCCAAGCAGTGACCTCTATCTGAGCCCCCATAAACCAGATAATTCACCTCTGCCCCAAGCAGGCTACATACTATGGAGATTTGGGATGCTGACTGCATGCAGATCTTCTCAGTAAATCTACTCATGGCTGTGACTGTCCTCTCTAGAAAGAGAAATGCTCAGTGGAAATATAAACAGTCCCACTAAAAGATCAGTTTGCTTTATAGAACTATCTGCTCACATAACAGCTTTTAAATGGTGGTGCTCAAATTAAGGTTTCCTGGCTAGAGGTTGAAAGCTGATATTCATATCTAGTCTGAAGGTATTATGGTAGTTTTCTCTTTTCTCCTAACAAATTGAAAACATATTTACTGTGTCAAAATATTTCTAATCAATATTGATACTATCTTAATTGTATAATGTACTAGCAGAGATAATTACTTCTAAGCAGCATTTGGATAAGTCAGTAGTGGAATTATGAATAGGACGATAGTTTTTTGAATCTGTATATGAAGTATGCATACTCATTTAGCAAATTCATGTTCTAGCCACATAGAAGCTGTTCTATTTCAGCATTGTATCAATACTTCTCTTTAATAAAAGGTTTTATTTACTAAGTATTCTATTTAATAGATTCTTTGTGCTTCTTTTGTTTATAAATTTAAAAATTGTTGGCATTTTTTAATTGGAAAGCTATAAAGTCATTTTGATTTACAATCTACAGACTAAAGTAATGTCAATCAGGTTACATATGAAGGGGATTCCCAAGATTATAAATTCTTTGAGAGGACTAACCACATCTTCTTAATAACATTTGTGAAGTGTTTTCCCTTCTGCTTTTCTATCTATTGGGGACAGTATATAAGCAAAGAACTGTATAGTTAATGAATTTTTGAAGTGTGAATGGAGGTTTATGGTTTATTGTGTCTGAAATTTGATCAGCCTTGCAAATTTGGATTCCATGTGATGGTGTTAGAGAGACCCTGCCAATTTGGAAGACAAATAAAATGAATAAATATCAGTTGATAAAGTGGACAAATCCTTCACAAATTAAAGTGGGACTGTAACTAAAGCCAGATGAATGAATATTGGATACACATGTGTATAGCAAAAGCCAACTGGAACTTGAAGTTGAATGTCTTACAACCCAACTTGGCCAGTATGGTCAAAACAGACCATCAATTCAAAACAACCAATGCCAGATCCTGTTAGTTTTAAAAAGATCATGCCTCCCAATAATGTGAAAATAATCTCACTGGTAAATTTAACTCTATTTGGATTTTATTAACTGCTTCCTCAGATTTGAATATTGTTTTAAATAATATAGCTGTGTAAATACAATGAGTATTAATATTTTCCAATGAAAACTTTTACTTGGTATGTGCCACACCGTGACACTAACCTGAAATACCACAGATCTAAATAATTTTTAATTCACTGTAGGAAAATTTGCAGCATAATCTATGAGCAATAGAGATCTTTTGAGTGAAATCATTATTCATCTAAGGTCTAATAGTTTAGATAACCAAAGAAACAAGAATAAACTATGAACAACTCAAGCTAATGGCAAAGTTTCTGGTTATATCTGTCAGATTTGGCTTTAAGAGATGAACAAGCTCTTTTACGAAACAAAGTAAAGCTGAAAAATAGGAATAGTATATTATACAGATCTGTGGTTGGGGGAAATGACAAAACTGGAGGAGGGAGCAGTACATCAGTATTAGAATCACCTGTGGAGCTTTTCCAAAGGGTTATTTCCCTGGGTTTTTCTCCCTCAGATATGAATGAAAAGACTTGGTATGGAATTAAAAAGAGATATTTTGAGAAAGTGATTCTGTTATTTCCTTTCCCCCTTCAACTTAAGTAACAAGTCTTGATCTAGGGGATGATGATAGTAATAGTAACAATTATAGTAAAATACTGATAACTGATTGATGTAAAGAAGGCTTCTGATTTTGTTTATTCAGATATTTTTGCTATAATAACATTTTCCAAAGTAGCAAATAATGTTCCAAGGTATACTATTAGTATACTAATAGGACTAGCTCTCAAAAATAAGGAGAGATGTAGTGATAGGTAAAGTACCATATTCAAATCAGCTTTGGTGATACATATTAAATAAAATTAACCAGTTTCTTTTCTGTACTACATCTCAGAGCCTTTTTATATGGAAATGTGTATTGTGATCCTCTAAAGCAAATACATAGTAAACAGCTTATAGCAAAATTATTTGGCCAGAATATATCACTATCTACCTCTTACTCTCATTATATTTCAGAATAATGTAAATTAAGATAGTTTGGACATACATTTATTTAACATATTATTTCAACATGTATACTTAGGTCAATATTTTATATATATGTAGTATATACTGTTTTGTAAGCCTTCAAAGACAGTTGCCTTGTGCTTGAGGATAAATTTTCAATACTTGAATGTAACAGATAGGTGTACTTTTACAAATCATTTTTTAAAATATTCTAGAAAAAAAGAGGCAGCAAGAGGCAAGAAACAAGGCATTTGGTAATTGGAACAAAAAACAGCATTTAGTGAATTAATACAAATTACTGGTCATTCTTTGAGTTGGCTTCTCTAAATTTTGCATTTTTATCTCAGTAATTTTGCATATATAACTTAGATAGAGGTGCAAAATCAGAAGAAACTGAGAAGGAAGTGAATTACATGGAAAACTAACATGGGGAATACCTGAGAAGGTCGGAAAGGAGAAAGGAAAGTAACCAGTTTCGATGAAAACATGGAAATAGAGATTGCCAGTGACTTTGACTAGAGAATCTCAGTGTATTAGTAGGGACATAAACCAGATTTAAACCAGATTAAAACAAGAGGAGTAGAAACAACAAAATGAAGGACTCTTTTCTTTTTCTTTAGAATTCTCTTTTAATAAAATTGTAAATAAACACAGTTCAGTAGGAGTATATGTGGATTTTAGAGGCAGATAGGAAGGAGCCACCAAAATGTTGAGGACAAGACATTCATTTTTCTAGTTTAAGAAATATTTTTAAAAGTACAAAATGGATTATATCTTGGTCAGTATTTCATAGCTGTGTATTTATTCATATGTGTATTTATATAAATTTATAATTGAAAGTATAAATATATTTACATATTTAAGTATATGTTATATTAAATATGTAACTATATGTAAATTACTTATATATATGTAAAATGAATGAAGTAACAGCTATGGAATATATATTTGTGTGTGTGTGTGGGTATGCCAAAATATTATGCTCACCAAATGCTTTATAACACCTTTGTTGAAACTCTCTTCACCTATGAAGAAGGTGGTTCTCAGACATTAGCAATAAACCATGAATAAGGCAGGCAACAGTGAAGAGGAAAGAGAAAGAATAGTGAAGAGGCAACTTTGGAAAGCACTGTTTGAATTGGACTGTCAGTGAGCCAGGAAATCTTTCTGTCATTCAGTTTCTTCATCTACTAAATGGAGATAATAATAGTACCAAGTTGGCAGGATTATTTTGAAGATTCACTGTGTTAATACCTGTAAAGTCCTTGGAAGAGTTTCTATTTTATAATCACTGCTCAATAAATGTTAGTTACTATGGGGGTGCCTGGGCAGTAGGTTGGGCATCTGTCTCTTGATCTTGGCTTGGGTGTTGATCTCAAGGTCATGAGTTCAAACCCCACAATGGGCTCCTCACTGAGTGTAGAGCCTCGTTAAAAAAAAAAAAAAGCTATTTACTATTAACTGCTATTAATCATTGTTATTGTTGATATATTTATAACTATCCTGGTATGGGCAACAAACTCAACAAAAAAATATGTAAATAACAGAATTTCAAAAAGGGATAAGACCCACAAAAAATAATAATAATAGGACAGAAAATAAAAGGGTGGAAGACTACTTTAGTAACAGTGATGTGGTCAAATGATTTGAAACAGAATTTTTTTCATAAGCATGATGTACAGATTTACTTAATGTTACATAACAACTGTCAATATAGATTTATAAATTAATCTGGAGTAAAATTTAAATATAATTTAAAAAATATAGCTGTTACACTCAATGTGTCTATATATTTATATAATATTCTAATATGCCCTTAAATATAGTTGGTACAGATATTGAATAGTAATTTCAGCAGGAATTAAAATGTTGAGGAGTGTTAAATGAACATGTTAGCTATCCATAAAAGTGTGGAAAGAGAATTGTTTCAATTTTATTAGAGTATTGATGAAAATGGAACAATGACATTAGCCAAACTATATGGAATTAAAGTGTTTAGTGTACTAGTCATAAACCCATGTAAGGAGCTCACCTTTTTATCATATTAGTATGTACAAATGAAAACATATTTACCCGTTCAGTCTAACATGTTGCAGATAGATTCTGACTAAATTTGTGTTTATGCAGTGCAAAGTTTAATTAAATTCCTCATATTCAGATATTTTGTGGCCGGATACACAAAACCACAAAGCAATTCCTGCTTTTTAATAATTTTGAGGTTTGGATTCACTGGTTTTTCTTTTCTATGTTCATCTAGTTGATTTTTTTAAATGGCTGTAGCTAACTTAGATTCATTCTGAATAGTCAGAAAATAATCTATAAACCATAGCACTTTATTTTTAATATTTAGGAAATATAAGCATGATAATAGTGGACATAGTCATCTCTAGGATAGTCTAAGAAATCTATCCTACAAGGAGCAGGCTCATAATACTTACGAATATACATGTTAAATCAGAATAAAAGTGTCTCAGCAGTTTAATTTGGAAATGTGTATGTGTAGGTTATTTCTTATTTTTATAAATAACTGACTGTTTGATGGTTTTAAGATGAGGTTGTGTAATAATTGCAGGTCTATCATGATTGAAAGCATGAGTAAAACAAAATCTATGCAGGTAGGGGCACTCCCCCGACCCCAGAGTAAATTGCACATTCTGTCATGTCTCATTGCTTAAAAGTACAAAAGGCAAAAGCAAAAATAGACTTCACAAATCACTCATACTTAGAAAAATTTTAAATTAAATCATAGTAAGGAAATATTTCTAGAACAGTCTCATGGTTTTCATAAAAATAGAAAGAATAAACAATGCATGTATGCTTGTTTTATTTATTAGCTCCTATTGATACATGCCTTACCAAAATCTGAAAGAGTTATCAGCCAATAAAATTTAACACTGTGCTGTAAGTTTGTGATACAAAGAATTTTAAGTAATAATCTGTGACTTTGAGTTTATAGTCAATTTACAATATAATTTTACTACTCAGTATTACATGAAAGCAATTTACAGAATCAGTGCAGTTCTTACTAAAATTCCAATGCCATTTTTCACAAAAATAGAACCAACAACCCTAAAATGTGTATAGGACCAGAAAAGACTCTGAATAGCCAAGGCAATCTTAAAAAAAATGATGCTGAAGGCATCATGGTCCTTGGTTTCAAATTAAATTACAAAACTACAACTATTAAAAAAGTATGGTATTGCTATAAAAATAGTCACATAGCTCAATGGGACAGACTTGAGAGTCCAGACATAAACCCATGTATACATGGTTAATTAATTAATGACAAAAGGACCAAGAAAATAAATGGGGAAAGGATAATCCCTTCAATAAATGGTGATGGGAAAACTGGACAGCCACAAGAAAAAGAATGAAACTTAACCACCATCTTGCACCATGCACAAAAATTAAAATGGATTAAAGATTGAATATAAGACTTGAAACCATAAGACTCCTAGAAGAAAATGTAAGTAATAAGCATTTTGGCATAGGTATTAGTGATGATTTTTTGAATCTGACACCAAAAGTAAAAGCAATAGAAAGCAAAAACAAACAAGTGACCTACATCAAACTAAAGTTTCTTCACAACAAAGGAAACCATCAAACCAAAATGGCAACCTACTGAATGGCAGAAAATATTTGCAGATAATATAACTGACAAGAAGCTAGCATCCAAAATATATAAAGAACTCACACAAATAAATAGCAAAAAACCCAAACATTCTGATTTAAAAGCAAACTGAGGGTTGATGGAGTGGAGGGGGGTGGGAGGGGTGGGTGGCTGGGTGATGGACATTGGGGAGGGTATGTGCTATGGTGAGTGCTGTGAATTGTGTAAGACTGATGAATCACAGGCCTGTACCCCTGGAATAAATAATACATTATATGTTAAAAGAATGTTATACATTATATGTTAGCAGAATATATTAGTAGATATTTTTCCAAAGAAATATATAAATGGCCACATATAAATGTCCACGTGCACATGAAAAGATGCCCAACATCACTAATCATTAGGGAAGTGCAGATCAAAATCACAATGAGGTAGCACCTCACACCTGTTAGAATGTCTATTATCAGAAAGACAAGAAAAAACAAGTGTTGGCAAGGACATGGAGAAGAGGGAATCCTAATATACTGTTCATGGGAATGTAAATTGGTGCAGCCCCTATGGTCTCTCAAAATATTAAAAATAGTACTACTATATGATCCAGCAGTTTTACTTTTAGGTATTTATCCAAAGAAAATGAAAACACTAACTCAAAAAGATATATGCACCCCTGTGTTCATTGAAGGATTATTTACAATAGCCTATGTATTGTAACAACCTCAGTGTCCACCAATAAATGAACACATAAAGAAATTGTGTGTGTGTGTACACGTGTGCGTGCGTGCACAAACACACACACACACACACACACACACACCCTGGAATATTATTCAGGTTATAAAAAGAATGAAATCTTGCCACTTGCAACAACACTGTTACCATTTGCAATGACATGGGTGGACTTCAGAGTATTATGCTAAGTAGAATGAGTCAGACACAGAAAGACAGATAACCATATGATTTCTCTTATATGTAGAATCTTTAAAAAAAGTTCATATACAGGAAATAGATTAGTTACTGCTAGAGGCAGGGAAGATAGTGTTGGGTGTGGGAGAAATGGGTAAAGGGGGTCAAAAAGTAAAAAAATTCAAATAAATATTATGTCTTGATTACCTAAAATAAATTAATACAATTTTAGTCTTCAATATTACATGAATGCTTTTTAAGTAAACAGAGTATGACATTGGGCTAATTAAAAAATAATTATCACGATTAAATGCTTTAGAACTGTAGCAACAGTGTTCTAGAAGTGGAAGAGACAATGTCCATACACATATGTGTATGGACATAAATTTATGTTCTCAGTACATTACTAATATTAGAGTTGAAGTCCAAAGGCATAGAATATGGTAATTTGAACTCTGATAAAAACATCTCCCTTATACTGTGATGATTAAAGAAATTCAGGCATAAAGCATAATCTTGTTTAGTTTTATTCAAAATGAAGAAAACACCTCTGACAATGTCACCCAAATAAGTTCAGTTTTATGAAACAACATTAATGCTTTCTAATAAGGAAAATGCCACCCGTTGTGTTTTCAGAAGAAGAAAAAAAATTATTTGGCTGAGTTTCTTTTCTTATATAAACTTGCTATGTGTGAACATACTCTAACAGTATATCCCAGTAGTGAAACCTGCATGACAGCATATTATGAAAAGAGTTGTGCAATATTAAGTGAATGAGAGCATGCTGAAAATTTTTGCCTACACTTGCCTTGATCCTTTGCTAAGATGGAGTTTATCATCTATCAGTGGATTCCTCTTGTCCCTTTAATATTGGTATGGAGCCAATTCTTAGTGTATAACTTGACAAGATAAAGTAATAGGTCTAAAACCTAATAGAAGACCTAGCTCATGATCTAAAATAATCTATAAAATATAACTAGGAAGAAAGAGCATTCATTTAAAACTGAAACATTCAAATATGGAGTCAATTAGAAGTGTAGAATTTAAAAAAAAAGAGTTTCTGGAAGTCATTGGATTCTAGCTGACTTTTAATACAGGAACCACCTGAGTTCACATGGGATTGAGGTTCACATAATACCATGCTGAGGAAAAAATGTATTTAAAAGTATGGCTGTAGCATTGAGGCTAGCTTTTTGCATAAACAATAGCATACTAATAAGAGTCGCTAAGGGACATTGTAGAGAAGAAAAATATGAATCAATTCAGAAAACTCAAAGAATGTAAATAATAGTAACAATAACAAGATTTTAATTCTTGGGCATACAGAGCATATTCACATGCATTGTCTGATTTGATGTACACAAAACCTTCTGAAACAGGATTATGACTATCATTGCATCTTATTGATGAAAGCACTAATGTTCTTTCCTCTTCTATAAAGTGGAAATAACCGTACGAATCTGCCTGAGCTGCTGTAAAAATTAAATGAGATTTTGCATGTAAAGAGCTTATCAGTGTGCTTGGTATCTTTTAGGTGTTCATTGAATAATTCTGATCTTAAAAAGAAAAATGTAGAGGGAGTTCAGATATGCTGCCCCAAGAGTGCATACTTAAAAAGCCTGAGACTTTTTTTTTAAGATTTTATTTATTTATTTGACAGAGAGAGAGATCACAAGTAGGCAGANAATATGCTGCCCCATGAGTGCATACTTAAAAAGCCTGAGACTTTTTTTTAAGATTTTATTTATTTATTTGACAGAGAGAGATCACAAGTAGGCAGATAGGCAGGCAGAGAGAGGAGGAGGAAGCAGGCCCTCAGCTGAGCGGAGAGCCCAATGCGGGGCTCGATCCCAGGACCCTGAGATCATGACCCGNGAAGCAGCCCCTCAGCTGAGCGGAGAGCCCAATGCGGGGCTCGATCCCAGGACCCTGAGATCATGACCCGAGCCAAAGGCAGAGGCTTAACCCACTGAGCCACCCAGGCGCCCCGTGTAATGCTGTTTTTATAGAAAAGATGCCAGGCTTACAAAATGACCTTTAATTATACTTAATATGTATTTCTCAATTTGTAAATTTTATTAAAAAGGAGTACCCCCTTACTTTTTAATTTATTTTTAATCTTAAGTTAATTTCTGTTGAAAGATCCGAAATAATCCAAAGGACAGTAGTATCATATTTATGAACTCAGGATATATCCAGTCAGTTCAGTCTTCTTAGCAATGATATAAGCCCTCTCCATCCACAGTTTGGTTGAATCTCAGTTCTCTAAGCTTATCTACAGCCTTGGCAACTGTGGGAAGGAGGTATGTGGTACTTGGTGGTCATTATCAGTCCATGCTGTTTTCCCTGAATTCTCTGTATCCTCATCTACTGAGCAGTCCATAGTAGTGATTCTGTAATTTCCAGTTTGTGATCATGGGGCCTCTCCAGGGCCATAGGTTTTCTCAGCTGCTGCCACGCATCTTTCGGAGAAGCATGGGAACATCTGGATGCTCTGGCACACCCAGCTGATAGCACAGGAACACTCTTAACTATCTCATGCTTCAGTGACATCCATGGCACTACTGCCACATCCCTCTGTCCACCACTGTAAATCTTTCTGCTATTTGTTTAAGTGCAGAGTGAAACACAATTTCTCTCTGCTCTCATGTCCCTAAAACTGCCTGTGGTTTCTGCTTTTTCTCCTGTCACACTGGCTAGGACAATGAGTAGGTAAGGGCGCAGGGTACCTTCTAGAGAAACACAATGGCATCTCTCATGTTTCTGCAGTAAAGGAGAACACAATGTCCAGAAACAAACCTATAATAAAGTGATCAATTGTTTTTTGACAAAAATACCATAACAATTTAATAAAGGAAAAGGCTACCTTTTTAATCATGTTGAAACTAGATACATATATGAAACATAAATAACTTCAACCCCCATTTCACTCTACAAACAAAAATTGATTTGAGATTTATTAAAAGCCTAAACATAAAAGAAAATATTGGAGACTGTGATTAAGACTGTGGGGCTGGCAAAGATTTCTTAGACTGAACACAAAAAGTGCTAACATTTAAAAAATGCACAAAATAAAATTTTCTTTATCAAAATGTAAATAACTTGCTAATAAAAAGAGTAAGACAATGAAAGGCAAGCTATATACTGCTAAAAAAACTGGCAATATTTGCATCTGATAAAAGATTGTATTTAGAATATATAATGATGTTCATAACTGAGTAATAAAAGGCAGCCCAATAAAACTGGACAAAAAGTTCGAGGAGACAGCACAAGGAAGAAATACACATATGACAGGATTTTCAACAGGCTTACTCATTGGTGAAATGCAAATTGAAATCACGAGACACTGCTACATATACAACAAAGAATAAAATTATACATACTGGTAATGCCAAATATTTCTGTTGATGTGGAACAACTGGAACCTCATACAATATCAGTGTGTGCGTAACAGAACAAAAACCACTTTGGAAAACTGTAGATTTCTTATACAATTAAACGTACATCTCTTCTATAATACGGTGATTTCTACTTCTAGGAATTTACCCAAGATTAATGAAAATAAATATCTACAAAAATTCTCAGACAGTTCAAGGCAGGTTTATTCCTAATAATAAAACACTGTGACATAGCAAATGTCCTTAAAAAGGAGAATGGATAAGAAATGTGTGATATATTCATACAATGGAATAGGACTCGATGATAAAGTACTGATATACATGACAACATGGATGGATCTCAGATACACCATACTGAATGGAAGAAGTATGATTCTAAATAGAATGGTTCCATTACATGATGTTCAGGACTAGGGAAAACTAATCTCTATATTGGTGGTAATTAGAATAGTATTTTTTCTGAGTGTGATAAACATTAATTATAAAAACAGAAAGTAACCAGGGTGATGAGAATTTTCTCTCTATTGGGTGTAGTCCAAGGATGTATATACTTGTCAAAACAATTCAAACTCTGTACTTAATATCTGTGTAACTTGTTATGTGTGAATTATATCTCAGAAAATGATATGTAAATTAATTTCTTGAATTAAAAATTCCTCGAATGAATTTGTGAGTCTGGATAGTCATAAAGTAGATGATTTTAGAATAAACTTTGGTGACATTCAGTGACTTATTTAGCTATCAAACTTTTAGTTGAGGGACGCCTAGGTGGTTCTTTTGGTTAAGCGTCTACCTTTGGCTCAGGTCATCATCCCAGGGTCCTGGAATCGAGTCCCACATCCAGCTCCTTACCCAGAGGGGAGCTTGGTTCTCCCTCTTCCTGACACTTCCCCTGCTTGTGCTTGCTCTCTCTCTCTCAGTCAAATAAATAAATAAAAATCTTTAAAAAACCTTGAAGTTGAAAAGCAGTTATGACATTTTCTTGACATTTATGCCCTAAAATTGTCCTTTGGGTTTTGTTGTTGTTATTGTTGTTGCTATTGTTTGATCTATGGTTTTTTAAGGATATTCCATGTAAAAGGAGAATTAGAATTTGTTGTTATCTCTAGAAAGCTGGTTGGTTTAGGTTTTAGTAAGAATACTTCAAGGAGGTTCTGGGTATAGTTTAGCTTTTTGAAAGCAATCCTATTGCTCTCATCTCTAGTTTTGTGGCACAGCCGTTCAGGGCATCCCCAAATTGTTGACTACCATTTTACTTTCTTACAACCCTGAGAGCGTCTTATTTAAAATCACAACCAAGCAAAGCAAATTTGTAGTGGACAGTTTGCCTTTGATCTTTTCTTCCTTCTTTTCTGTGACCATCAGTCATCCAATGCTTTTTCAGAGTTCTCTTCTAGGACTTACGTCTTTTCTTCTGAAAGCTTTGGAAAATCGTCTTTCTCCGTTCCCAAATAACAGGTGCCTTAGAGTACATGTATTACAGAAATGCATCTAGAAGGGAATATAATTCAAAATGACTACCACTCCCCCCCACCAAAACAAGCAGCACCTATTTATCTGCTTTATCTACATTTGCTAGTATCCAGGAAAACAGTGTGGTAGGGTCCTTTTATTTGCATTGAAATGTCCTCTGTTGTAGAGAAGTCTTGAGAGATTGATCTGAGTGTTTTAATGGCTGGGTTGATGTTAATATGTAGATACTAACTTACCTCAATAGTTTGCAGTGAGGGTGATTACGGTTACCCCTTAATTTTCATGGAGGAGGATTATCCTAACTCTCCCTTTTGGATACATCTTATTTTTCTGACTTTGTTAGGTTATGAGATCATTACTCTTGCCTTTGTTTTAGGTTACTTTACAATAATATTCTGTTATTGACTGACAAAGAAAGGCACAGTGTATGTTCTTTTCTCCCTTACTCTTAGGATTCTCCCTACATGGTGTTCAACTTAGCTTACTTCTTCATATCTGTTTTTCAGTGAAACCAAGAAACAAACATTTTAGGTTCAACTTAAGAATTATTATACAACTGATTTGGGAAATTATTTTACACTATTATCTCAAATAGATAAATATCACCATTTTTTCTGAATTGTTCCCAACTATACATCTTGATTCCTAAATTACTGATTTGAATACCATTCTAAACTCTTTATTTAATAAAAGGTTTCATTTTTTATCATTTTCCTGGGAATATCTTTTTTTTTTCTGTTGATCTCTGTGTATAGCCTGCGTATAGAAATTGCCCAAGGAGTTTTGAGAAAAGAGGTGACATCCTGTGTTAGTTTGCTTGGTCTGCCATAACAAAATACCACAGACTGGGAGGCTTAAACAACAGAAACTTATTTTCTCACAGTTTTGGAGGCTGGAAGTCCAAGATTAAGGTGTTGGCAGCTTTGTTTTCTTCTGTGGCTTCTTTCCTTGGCTTGCAGACGACCACCTTTTTGATGTGCCCTCACATGGCCTATCCAGTGTGCACACCCGTTCCTGATGTCTCTTCCTCTTCCTTGAAGGACACTGGGGTAGAGTAAGGCCAAGATTGCAGTAGGGCCCTACTCTTATGACTTCATTTAATAAATATCTCTTTAAAGACTTTATTTTTTTCCCTTTTTATAAATTTTATTTTTATTCTTTGCCCAAGGTCTTTAAAGACTTTAAATCCAAATGAAGTCACATTGAAATTTAAGCCTTCAACATATCATGCCCCCAGCTTTTTCTTTTTCAACATTTCCTTGGTGATTCAGAGTCTTTTCTTGTTCCATACAAATTTTAGGATTGTTTATTCCAGCATTTTGTAAAATGCCATTTGTATTTTGATTGGGATGGCATTGAAAGTATAGATTGCTCTGGGCAGCATACTCATTTTAACAATGTTTATTCTTCTGATCCATGAGTGTGGAATGTTTTCTCATCTTTTTGTGTCTCCTTCAATTTCTTTCATGAGTGTTTTGTAGTTCCTAGAGTATAGATCCTTTACCTCTTTGGTTAGGTTTATTCCAAGATATCTTATGGTTTTGGGTGCTATTGTAAATGTAATTGATTCTCTGATTTCTCTTTCTACAGTTTAATTGTTAGTGTACAAGATAGCAACTGATTTCGGTACATTGATTTTATATCCTGTCACATTACTGAATTGCTGTATGAGTTCTAGTAATTTGGGGGTGGAGACTTTTGGGTTTTCTACATAGAGTATCATGTCATCTGTGAAGAGACAGAGTTTGACTTTTCTTTGCTAATTTGAATATGTGTTATTTCTTTTGTTGTCTGATTGCTGTTGCTAGGACTTCTGGTGCTAGCAATAGTGAACAATATTGAACAATAGTGGCGAGAGTGGACATTCTTGTCTTGTTCCTGATCTCAATGGGAAGGCTCTTAGCTTTCCCCCATTGAGAATGATACTCACTGTGGGTTTTTCGTAGATGGATTTTATTAAGTTGAGGAATGTTCCTCCTATCCCTATACTATGAAGAGTTTTAAGCAGGAAAGGATGCTGTATTTCATCAGGTGTTTTTTCTGCATCAATTGAGAGGACCATGTGGTTCTTGTCTCTTCTCTTATTTATGTGTTCTATCACATTGATTGATTTGCAAATGTTGAACCACCCTTGCATCCCAGGGATAAATCCCACCTGGTCGTGATAGATAATCCTTTTGGATCCTATTAACTAGGATCTTGTTGAGAATTTTGGCATCTGTATTCATCAGGGATATTCTCCTCTTTGATGGGGTCTTTGCCTGGTTTGGGGATCAAGGTAATTCTGGCCTCATAGAAAGAGTCTGGAAGTTTTCCTTCTGTTTCTATTTTTTGAAACAGCTTCCAGAGAATAGGCATCATTTCTTCTTTGAATGTATGGTAGAATTCCCCAGGGAATCCATAGACCCTGGACCCTTGTTTTTTGGGAGGGTTTTGATCACTGCTTCAATCTCATTACTAGTTATTGGTCTATTCAGGTTATCAATTTCTTCCTGTTTCAGTCCTAGAAGTTTATAGGTTTCCAGGGATCCAGCCATTTCTTCTAGGTTGCACAACTTATTGGCTTATAACTGTTGCTAATAATTTTTGATGATTGTTCCTATTTCTTTGGTGTTAGTCATGATCTTCCCCCTTTCATTCATAATTTTATTAATTTAGGTCCTTTCTCTTTTCTTTTGGATAAGTCTAGCCAATGGTTTATTGATCTTATTTATTCTTTCAGAGAACTAGCTTCTAGTTTCGTTAATGTGTTCTACTGCGTTTCTGGTTTCTAACTCATTGCTCTCTGCTCTAATATTAATTATTTCCCTTCTATATTACAAAGCTGTGATCCCCAAGACAGCATGGTACTGGCACAAAAACAGACACATAGACCAATGGAACAGAATAGAGAGCCCAGATAGGTACTCTCAACTCTATGGTCAACTAATCTTTGACAAAGCAGGAAAAAATATCCAGTGGAAGAAAGACAGTCTCTTCAATAAATAGTGATGGGAAAATTGGACAGCTACATACAAAAGAATGAAACTGGATCATTCTCTTACAACATACACAAAGATAAACTCAGAATGGATGAAAGACCTCAACGTGAGACAGGAATTCATCAAAATCCTAGAGGAGAACTAGGTAGTAACCTCTTCAACATCAGCCACAGCAATTTCTTTCAAGGTATATATCCAAAGGCAAAGGAAACAAAAGCAAAAATGAACTTTTGGGACTTTATCAAAATAAAAAGCTTCTGCACAGCAAAGGAAACAGTGAACAAAACCAAAAGACAACCAACAGAGTGAGAGAAGATATTTGCAAATGACACCACAGACAAAGGGCTGATATCCAAGATCTGTAAAGAACTTCTCAAACTCAACACCCAAAAAACAGATAATCAAGTCAAAAAATGGGCAGAAGACATGAGCAGACACTTATCCAGAGAAGACACACAAATGGCTAACAGATATATGGAAAACTGTTCATCATCATTAGCCATCAGGGAAATTCAAATCAAAATCACATTGAGATATATCACCTTACACCAGTTAGAATGGCAAAAATCAACAAGACAAGAAACAACAAATGTTGGAGAAGTTGTGAAGGGGAACCCTCTTACACTGTTGGTGGGAATGCGAACTGGTGCAGCCACTTCAGAAAACAGTGTGAAGATTCCTCAAAAAATTAAAAATAGAGCAACCCTATGACCCAGTAATTGCAGTACTGGGTATTTACCTCAAGGATACAGATGTAGTGAAAAGAAGGCCCATATGTACCCCAATGTTCATAGCAGCAATGTTCACAATAGCCAAACTGTGGAAGGAGCCAAGATGCCCTTCAACATATGAATGGATAAAGAAGATGTGGTCCATATAAACAATGGAATATTATTCAGACATCAGAAAGGATGGACACCCAGTTTTTGCATCAACATGGATAGAACTAAAAGAGATTATGCTAAGTGAAACAGAGTCAAACAGAGTAAGTCAATTATCATATGGTTTCACTTATTTGTGGAACATAAGGAGTAACATGGAGGACATTAGGAGAAGGGGAATATAAAGGGGGGGAGAATTGGAGTGGGAGATGAACCATGAGAGACTATGGACTCTGGGAAACAAACTGAAGGTTTTATTTTTTATTTTTTTTTTTTTAAAGATTTTATTTATTTATTTGACACACAGAGAGAGATCAGATCACAAGTAGGCAGAGAGGCAGGCAGAGAGAGAGGAGGAAGCAGGCTCCCTGCCGAGCAGAGAGCCCGATGTGGGCCTCGATCCCAGGACCCTGAGATCATGACCTGAGCCGAAGGCAGAGGCTTTAAACCGCTGAGCCACCCAGGCGCCCAAACTGAAGGTTTTAGAAGGGAGGGGATTGGGGGCATGTGTGAGCCTGGTGATGGGTATTAAGGAGGGCACATAGTGCATGGAGCACTGGGTGTTATATGCGAACAATGAATCATGGAACACTACATTAAAAAGTAATGATGTACTGTATGGTGACTAACATAACACAATTAAAAAATTAAAAAATAAAATAAACAGATAAATAATAAAATGTTTTAAAAAAAGACTTCAACATGAATTTGGAAGAACACAATTTAGTTCATAACCTTACTTAACAGTATTTTTTTTCTGGTCTATAAATATTTATATAAAATTAACTGTCTAAACCATGCTGTATTCACGTCACATTTTGAATACATATGCCAAAGCCTGAAAACATATTTATTTTCAGACTTGGATCATAGTCTAATTGTTTGCAACTGAATCATATTTACGTGTGTGTGTGTATGTGTACTTTCATTTTAGTTATTTCTGGTTTTGATGATCCAATAAAATAATCCCCTCTACACTATTACTCTCACCTCCTTACAAAGAATGAGCAAAACAGGTGTTTGGATCTGACTTTATGTCTGAAAATCCACCCTTTTATTTTTTTAGGTTTTAAAAATGGCACCACGCCTCTGAAAAGTAGCACATCCTTAGCCGCTTGCCTCTGTATATAAATTTTAAATCCTTCTCTTAGTGCATACATGATAAGTTAGAAAAAGTAATTAGTAGTTCACGTTGT
This sequence comes from Ailurus styani, assembly GCA_002007465.1. Lineage (NCBI taxonomy): Eukaryota > Metazoa > Chordata > Mammalia > Carnivora > Ailuridae > Ailurus > Ailurus styani. The sequence goes on from LNAC01000074.1 coordinate 5,039,394, forward strand.
TCATTGAAATACAGTAAAAAACGAGGCTCTGATAATAAACAAGAAATTAAATCAGAGTAATGAAATAAAACAAGATAGTGACTTGAATATAAAAATCTGAATAAAAATGGGTGAATTGATGATTGAATTTTACTAAAATTATGTCCATTCCATATGGAAGTAATATTCTTAATTGAAAAAGTAGTCTAGAAGCCCCTTTTAAAATAAAAGTTTTGGAGAATTGTTTTATGTTATAATACAGGCTGTGAATAATATGCATTTTTCACTCTTACCTATGTAAAAATCACTGTGGGTTGTTTAGGGTCAAAACTGTATGTTTTGAAAAAGTTTTTATTCTTACAGAAGACTCTTGCTAAACAAACCTTACATGCATTAATTCTTATGATTGTGCCAAGTTTGCAACCTAGGACAAACTAAGTCCCAAACTCTCTCCTGTCTACTGTGGGTTGACAGCAACAATTTAGAGTAATGAAATTAGACATTACTCAGGATAAATGGATGTCTTTGGTTTGCCTGATAAGCTGTGACTCTGTGATTGAGTGTGAAAGTTTATGTGCCAGACAGAGGGGATTGTCACCTTGATTTTTTTTCCTGTTCTGAAGTCTGTCCTAGACCAGTTCAACTGTTAAATTTCAATTAAACTAAATTTGGTAAAGAAAAAAAAAAAAGAAAAAAACACACAAAAAAGGTCGAAAATGTAAGTATATTTCTTTTATCTAGCCTGAGCTGTTGGCAAAGCAAACTGGCTTTTCCATACTTGGCATTTATTAATAATATTTTGAATACCATTGCGCTTTTTAAGCTGAGTGTGGTGGAATTCTCTTGTGGGATTATTAAATGAGTCGATTTGCATTCTAATGAGAACAAATGTTTGGGATTGCATTGTTAAAATGCTAAAACGGTGTGTGTATAATTATTTTGCAGCTTAGATTCGCAGAACTCATTTCCCCAAACTCCTTTTTTTAAATAACTAAAGAGTCAGAGCCTACTGACGGCTGGAGGGGAGGTGATTAGGGTAATTTAAACTGTTCACAAATGACTTTGCTACAGAATGAAAGCATTTCTTTGGCTTTGCCGGGGCTTCTTTCATTATCTTTAAGCGGCCGCAGTGTTGAGTCCCATAAGAAGTCTCACCAAGCTCTCTTTCCTTGTACAGTTTCTCATTTGTATTGATTAATCATTTTGTAATTCCATTCTAGGTTGACTTGCTCATCTTTAAGGCATTTGCTGCTTTTTCTTAGCTTGTCTATCCTGTAACGGTTATGTTGTCTGTTCTAATACCTTAGCTTTATCACTGCAAGTCAAGCTTTAAAACATTAATCCCTTCATGCTTTAATTTCATATTCTATTACCAGAATGAATGCAAATACTGTTTCCTTTTTCTCCTGTTTAATCATCTTTACTACAGCTTTTGCATATGGGGCAATAGTAAAGTAAGCTTTTATTATTTAGAGTGTATCTCCTTTTTTTGTTTTAGTTTTTCAACTCCCTTTTATTAAGTTTTAAATTCTGTTGACAAAATGCAAATGTTTACTGAAAATATTTGTGGCCTCAAAGCTTATTTGTTATTGCCAATTTTATTTTAACAGTTGAAATATTTTGTCATCAGATTTTTAAGTATTTTGATTATTAGCCTTGACCTGAGGAGTTCATTCTGATGACAAAGTGTTGGAAAGATGATGATTTTTAGATTTCTTGCATTGTACAGCTTGAAGCTGGAAAAGAAACTAGTGGGAATATAGTTCACCCTACTCTTTTTGTAAATAATGATGATGAATCCAAAAAAAATAAGTGGTTTTCCTGCAAACATAAATAATAATTTCATGCATGTTTAAAAAAATAATATAGCAGAGTTCAGTTTGTAAGTTTATATTGTGATGACCAATGCTTTTTGGCTAAATGACACTTCATTCTATTGCATAAATACATATTTAAATATATGCATCCATAATACAAATGTAGTTATGTTGAAAATATTGACAAGGATATTACTTTGAAAAACACAAAAGTGTAAAAGTCATTCAGTAAAACATTTTATGACAGTTACTAATTAATACAATGTAAGAGGGTAGCTTTAGTTAAAGCAAATGTTAAAATTTGATAATATTCAAATATAAAGAAAATGCCAATTAATTAATGTGCTGATGGCTATTCCCTGCTTGAGACATTAATTATAAGCTCATGATAATTGATGTCAAGACACTTTACAATTTAAAAATTGGTACTTTTGTTCAAAGTCAATCTTTGATGATGTCAATTCAAGAATTTAAACATTTTTGGAATACAGCATTTTTTAAAAGAGTAGTACAGTTGTAAAAATGGGGAAGTTTGAATAACACTAATTTTACCATTGCTAAAGATTTATACTGAGAGATCAGTCAGGACTCACTTGCTGGCTGCACGTAGCCAGAAACATGACATAGACCAATTTAAACAGAATAGTGAAAGTTTTGTAGCCCAAATAAATCAGAAAATCAAAGGTGGGACCAGCTTCAGCTTATTGGTTTATATAGTTATTTTATGAATAACCTGTAAATAAATATTATATAACTTACATTGGTTTGATCTAGGTTACTGATCTCAGCCTAAGACAGACTGCTTGAATTATGTGGTTTTCTAAAGAAAATCATAGCTTTTGGGAAGGACGGGGAATGGATGCTAGGAGAAAACTCAAAAATATCTACTATCTGGAATTATAGGCAAAAGTTTCTAGATTATAATATATTCTCCAAATTATCATGCTGAACATAGCTGTAAAAACAATGAACTCCCTTCATCACTTTCTCTGTTTCTTTCACTCTCTCACTGTTTATTCCCATGTGCCTTTATCTTGGGAAACATAGAATATGTGAAAGAAAGGGGACCTGGAAAAATGAGTTGAAGCAAAAGCAATTATTCCATATTCATTTCATTTTCAGATTTAAGATACATGGTAGGTATATGCATCACAAACAACCTTTTTCTTGTATACAGAAAAATTACAAACTTTGTTCTCTACAACTTTGAATCCTTTAATCTTTCTGTGGATGAATAGCTCCCTCCACCTGCCCCCCAAAGTCTTAGTCTGTCATGACCTTTCATACCTGTTTTGTCTTTAGAAACAGCTTTGTAAATGTCACAAGCTTAGGATTCTTTTCAGGGGCTTTGGGTTTCAGCTCTATAACCACTGAGTAATCAAATTCAGGTTGGTTGTGGTTCATGATATTTATTGACTGCTAGTTTGGCTTTAGGACCCTAATGCCATGGGTTGAAGTGCCATATTGTCCTATTATCAAAGAAAAGTCAAAGGCTGTGGGTCTTGTTAGTTTCTTTTGTTGTTGTTTTCTCTATATATTTTTTACATTTCCTAAATTACCTATAATTTTAATAGTTTTAATGTTATGATTTTTCTTTTTTTGATATGCAAGAATACCAAAAGAAACATAGGCTTTGACCAATTTGCACCAGGATCATAGCATCCAAAGACTGAACTAAAGAATGATGGCCAACACTAGGTTTTCAAATGAAATTGGTGAGGGAAAAGTCACTAGGCATTTATATAGGCATAAGGAAAGCTCTTAAATTACAGAGATCATGAGTAATGACAAAACTGAAAATTGAAGAACTGTTGATTGCAAAAATGTGCTATTATGGATGGTGCTGATATTTCAGAATTGCTTAGGAAAATTATCATTCTTCTAAGCATTAACCTAATTTTTGAAATAGAGTAAATTAAGATCAAATCTTTAAAAGTAGTGATAATCCAGATAATTGTATAAAACATATTAAAAGCTTAATGGTGAGAAATTTTACTCAAGAGCCAGAGCCTGTTCATATCTGGCAAAAATCATGATTAGAGGAGCAAACACTATTGGTGTTGATTAAGCATACAATCACCCATTGTATGATTGTAATGAAATGTGTTTCCCTGAACCTGTTTTGTTGGTGCTTTCTAATTGAGCAGGTGTGTTGTTCAAAGGATGTTCGTTGAGGGTTATTTCATTGTGTGTGTGTGTGTGTGTGTGTGTGTGTGTGTGTGTGTGTGTGTGTGTGTGTTTGTGTTTGAATCCACATTTCAGGTTTGCCAAATGGCTCTTGATATTTTTGTGTTTAAATATAAGCAAAAATTCCCTGGAAAACATTTAACCCATGTGGTATTTAAATGAAACTTTATGTTTCTGTTACTTTTACACCTAAAAAAATAGAGAAGCCACTTTGTTTTAAAAGCATTCATATCTTCATTTTTCCTTGGCTTTTGGGACTTTAAAAAATTGTAATTTTGCCAAAACAGTGCTAATGAATTTACCAAAATATTTAAGTGATTTCAGAACTCTGACAATATTGATTTGCAATGGGTGTGTTTCTTGGCAAAGCTTATTCTTCTAGTTGTAATAAATCCAATTACTCAAAAGTATATTTATTATGCTTTTCTCTTTTTTAAAAATTTCTCTTTGCTTCTTTCTATCCAGGATTAAAATGCTTAGTAACACTATAAAGGTATTTAGCTAGCTATAAGAATTGCCTACTAGTCTGTAAGACATGGAAAAATAAAGCTTCAGTGTAGACAAGCAAATTAATATACTTAGGAAAAATTAATCCCAAGTGGTTTTATAAGTTACTGGACTCAAAACTATAAATTATGAGCTGTGAGGGGATTTTAAAAGCTATCGTGAACCATTGGCACAATGTTTTACTTTAGTCAAAGGCCAAAAAATTAGGCAGCTTATCAAAAGCAAAACAAATAACATAACCACGTATTCTTCTTTTTTTGTGTGCTTTACAACTTAGAAAATGCTTTGGCATACATTTATATAATTTGCTCACAAAACCATCTTGTGCTAGAAAATTTATATACTTGTCTTCATTTTACAGATTAACAATCACAGTTATAATGAGATTAAGTTACTACCTAAACCCACACAGACTGCCACAGGTAGATCTGAGACTTGGACACATGTATATCTATGTTGTTTCTATTATACTGAACTGCTTCCCGTATCATTGCAATCCTGGCAGATCAGATAAAAGTCTCAGTAGGTCTAAAGAAAGAGTACAGTGAAAAGATCAGGGAATTAACAAAGGGTATAGTTAAAGTCTAACATGATGTCTTAAGTGATAAATACTAAACACTGAATTAGGTGCATGATATAAAGAAACTAATAAGTAAATAAGGACATCAGCTTATTTTTAGGTACCTCTATGTAGCGAAGAGAGTGCATGTGCAAAAGAAAGTGTTTTGCATAATGATGAAAACAGAAATGAACCCCACATCAATGATATCATGGCAGCTGACTTAATATCTTCACTAAATAAATGAGCATTGAAAACACAAATCTAAAGGAATTGATAACGAAATAGAGAAAATCAAACTCATATCTATTACTATAACATAAAGAGAAAGTGGCTAGTGTTATGATGGTTTGATGGAGAAAGAAAGAATTTTCATTGGAAGATATGCTGAAACTTCATAAAGAAAATAGCATTTAAATGATTTTAAGGAAGGGTTTGGCTATAAGTATGTATACATTTTTTTGAAGAGCATATTCTTTGTAAGATTAACAAAGTTAATATAGAAGAAAAAGCTTAATAGGAATGAATGATTTAAGTTGATTAGAGTAAAGAGATTTTAAATTAATGTTAAATATGAAAAACTAAATTTGGCACTTACCTTAGATTGCCTACAATAGTAAGGTAATGAATTTCAATGAGGGAGATAGGATCATATAGTGGCAATGTTAAAATAATAAAAAAATAATGGTTTATTTATACATATGTAAGAAATTAAGTCAGCAATATGAATTTGTTCTGTGACTGCTGAATTAATTCAAAGGAAGTTACAGTAATAAAAAAATAAGAAAATTTAATCTGCTAATGTCTCACCTATTTTTAGGTAATTCCAAAAGAATTGCATTTAGAATGCAGCGTTTGCTAGTATTTCCTCAGATTCACTTCTGAACTCAGTTGAGATACTGTATCACAAAGCCTGAGGTCTGACTTCTTGTGTAGCTTCTGGGGAAAGAGATGAAACAATCTAGAAATGGAAAGGCCATTGAGAAACAGAAGACCAGATGTATCCATGCAGATACATTTTTCTTCTGTTTTGCCTCTGTTTATAGTATCCAGGTGTGGTTGTCTCTACAGTGAAACTTCCACTGAATTCCCACATGACAGCAAATATGTTTCCTGTATGACCTTTTGTATCCTTTTACATCTCATTGGGTAACAGTAGACATCATAGTATCATGCTTGATACTTTTCCTTGACTCACCCTCATCACTCAGGGCTTCATTTTTAAAATTATTATCAGCATTTTAATTTTTGCATCAAGATGTTAATCTCCTTCTTCCTTCTCTTCCCCCTCCTCCTCCTCTTCCTCCTCCTCCTCCTCCTTTTTCCTTCTCCTGCTTTCTCCTTCTCTTCCCCCTCCTCCTCCTCTTCCTCCTCCTCCCCCCTCCTTCTCCTCCCCTCCTTCTCTTCCCTCTCCTCATCTTCCTCCTCCCCCTCTCCTCCTCCCCCTCTCCTTCTCCTTCTCCTCCTCCTCCTCCTCCTCCTCCTTCTTCTTTTTCATTTTCTTCTTCAGATAAGGCTAAGGAAGACAGTGATATTGACAAATGTGATTAAGTCAAAAGGAGAGCAGCAACACTCACTAATATTTTTACGTGCTTTCTATGTTACAGAAATTTGGTTTTAGTATAGTTATCTTCGGTGATATTTATAGCAACTCCATTATTTCATGAGGAAATAGGGGCTCAGAAATTGTAAATATATTACTGTAAGTTAAATAGATAGTAAGGGAGAAAACAAAGGATCAGAGAGTTTGGGTAAAGTCCTTAGGGTCATAAAGACGGCAGAAGAAATAAAGGCTCAGAGAGATAAAATAACCAGTTTGGTCCAAACCCAAGTTAATGGGGGCAGAAAAGAGTTTCACACTCTGACATGACTAACTCTGTGGACTAAGATCTCAACTGCTTTGTCTCATTACCTCTTCCTGAGAAAATAAGATTAAGAAGTCTTAAAAAAAAAAAAAGACTAAAATGATTAAGATGTCTACAAAGAAGAAAAGATAATTTCAAGGACAAAGGACAAAGCTTTAAAATATGTGAAGTATTTTATTATAAAAAAGCCATTTTAGACTTAGTCTATATAACTACAATAGCAAAAGAATAAAATAGCAAAGGAACCCATTTTGACTCATTATAAGAAAGAAACTTTCTGAAAATTGGAACTACTTAAAAATGCCAAAGGTTTGTGAATTTTTCCCCATAATTGATAGGGAGTAGGAATGATAAAAGTAGGTCTGAAAATTTTTAGAAAGACCATGCCATGGAGAAATCACTGGAGTAAATTATCTTTAGTAGTCCTTTCCAATGCAGAGATTGCATGATTTTGTGATTTTTGAGTTTGACTAATGTTTGAATGCACTAAAATTTTAAAAGCAAGACATTAAAAATTTTCTCTATGAAAAGATACTATGACCTTGCCCCCAAATTTTGGCCAGGCAAAGATTTCCTTTTAATCATGCAAATGAATGCTGGAAAATAGGCATCTCATTTACAGTGTCATGAGTTTCTAACCTTAAGCTAACACAGTGTCCACATCATTTTATTACTATTTTGGAAAGCATTAATTCTTCACTTTATAAAAATAATTGTATAAAGGTCAAGATAAGGTTTCCATCCTCATTAAAGAATGTGTTGGCGTCAACTCTAACCCAGTAATTGCCCTTTGTTACCAAGAGTATTATACATAAAACTTCAGCAACAAGGGGAACATATATCAGCTTTGCAGTAGGTGGTAAAAATACCCAGGGAGCAAATGTAGCTTTTGAGATCTAGATTATATTAAAATATCTCATTATTTAAAATACAATATCCAAAGCTATATTTTAATCAGATTTTATTATAAAACTTAACTCATAATAAAAAAGTTTATAATTATCATTAATATCAACAATTTTTGTATACCCCCAAGTAAGTTAAGGGCTGTTTCATGATAATCATTTTATATGTCACATAAAACATGTAAAAACGTAACGTTTTATAAAAGTTGGATGTTATCAGAGAGGCAGAATCTTTATAAAGAGATTTCTCAAGAAGGTTATTCAGTAGGAGAAAAGGAGTCTGAATTGGAAAGAGCTTCTTATTACAAAAAGGGAAGTTGATTTGGTTGAACAATTATTTTAACCTTGATGGAAAAACAAGTACATTTATAACCATTTTAGGATATCTTAGAAAACATGGCCTTATAAACTTAAAAAGCAGAATGTCTTACACACTGCCCACTGCATACAATTTTAAACTTTCAATTTAATCATCTTTCTTTGATATTTTTAGAGAAGCAGTAAAAACAACCATCACCTCATAGAAAAGCTGCAGACATCTCTGCTTTTTAATCCAAAGATCTCATGTACATAATGAGAGGATCATAGTCTGCCCCCCACAAGGGTATTACTTGTTTTTTTATATAGCTCTCAGATATGAAAATGTCTTTATTTTTTAGAAAATGGATTTCAGGAAGGCTAAAAAGCAATACCAGGGGGTATAGGTGCAGAATTGGATGTAGTCATTCAAAGCATTCAATTAAGAATATGGCAATATAAATATCTGAAAAGCATCTCTTAGGTGTTCAAGACAAAAAATGTATAAGTTGGGCGCCTGGGTGGCTCAGTGGGTTAAAGCCTCTGCCTTCGGCTCAGGTCATGATCTCAGCGTCCTGGGATCGAGGCCCGCATCGGGCTCTCTGCTCAGCAGGGAGCCTGCTTCCTCCTCTCTCTCTCTGCCTGCCTCTCTGCCTACTTGTAATCTCTCTCTCTCTGTGTCAAGTAAATAAATAAAATCTTTAAAAAAAAATTTAAAAAAATGTATAAGTCATTCCTAACTAATTTAAGCTTTATAACATTTCCTAGATGGGGAAAAACAGTTAACATTTGAAAGTCCTGAAAGCTTTTTCCTTGGTTAATTACATTAGATGGTTTGCCTTTGATCAAATTCCTTCCTTTTTAAACATGGGTAAAAGCATTACATAGGTCCACTGTTAGACAGACAACATGTTGCAAATTACTTCTGGTATAAAGTATTCCAACAAAGCTTAGAAAATAAAAGATGGTGAGGCGGCTTTGGACTAAGTTTAATAGTCATCTCCTCTGCTGACAACTTCTTTACATGTTGGATGCAACAGTATGGTATGTTCAAACTACGCTGTATATGATCCTTTAATGTCACATAATGGTGGATATGGATCTACAATGCCCAAGTTATACAGATTCTTCAAAGCCATCAAGTATTTTACTTTCTCCCAAGTGATCCAGCCATCTGCAGCAGAAGCAAGGGTGCCAAAGTTTTCATTGATGACATTCAACAAGTGTTTTGTTCTTGGAAGCCTGATTGGCACATGTCCAACATCAAAATTTTTCATATAGTGTGAACATTCCATGTCATCATGAACAATGCCTTTTCCTGTGCTTCCAAAGGTTTCAATGGCATACACTTCTCCTTCCTCCATTCTTGTTTCCTCTCCTGCTTTCACAATGGGTACTGTTTTCCCAGCATGTATTCTATATGGCCCAACTGAATGTCCATTTAGGTTATGAATTGGTTTCACTTGATATGTCTTCCCATCTATTTCAACCTCATAGGATTCCATAACTTTTTGGATGGCCTCAACAACATTACAGGGATGGACATCAATTCCAGCACACTTTATTCCAGTGTTAGTGGCATCTTTTACAGCTTTCAGTAATGTATCATATTTGGGATTAAAAGTAACAGTAAGAGAGTCCTAATCTCACAAAACAAACTGAGGGTTACTGGGGGGTGGGAGGGTAGGGATAGAGTGGATGGGTTATGGACATTGGGGAGGGTTTGTGGTTTGGTGAACGCTGTGAAAGGTGTAAGCCTGATGATTCACAGACCTGTACCCCTGGGGCAAATAAAAAAAATAATTAATTTAAAAAAAACCCATTGAACAAAAGTTTAAGAAATCAAAAAAAAATAAAATTAACAGTAAAAGCACAGTCAATAATCCTACCACTTATATGTGTTCCAAAGTCTATCTTACAGATGTCATCATACTGGAATACTGTTGTGTCACCAGCATTTGGAGTATAATGGGCAGCACAGTTATTCAGAGAACATCTGGTAGGAAATGCCAGGCCTGCATTTAATCCATTCTCTTTAATTAGCTTTCGTGAACAGTCTTCCAACTTTTCACAGATTTCTATCATTGTCATCCCGGGCTTGATCCGGCTCATAACATATTTTCTAACTTGTCGATGTGCTTCCGCAGCTTCTTGAAAATCATTCCAAATCTCTTCACTAGCTTGATATAATGCTTTCTTTTCTTCACTTGTAGTTCTCTAAGCAGCTGTTAGCCCATCTTGTGTAGGTGGGTACTCGCATTCTTGTCCTTTGGGAAATACACCATTAGGATACAGGTCACATATTGGAACTGAGGGAGGGTCTGTTTGAACTTTTGGTCCTCTCTTATTCTTCTTCTTTTTCTTCTTTCCAGTTGCTCCATCTCCATCCCCATCTCCATCTTCATCGTCATCATCTCTTTCTTTCTCTTCCAATGCTCGTCTTTCCAGTTGTCTTGCTACCTCATCAAATGAGGCTCCTGATTCTTTATCAGGTTGCTATTGCCCTGTGGCAGCCCCTTTACTCTTCTTCTTCTTCTGTCTTTTTTTCTTGGCTGCTTCCTCAGTTGTAGAGGCAACTCCCTCTTCTCTGTCATCTGGATACAGCTCCCATTCAGGTGGCTCCCAGAGGACACTGCCTCCTCCACGCCCACCATGTTGCCTGAGAGAGTGTGCAAGAGAGTGAGACCTATTACTTTTTTTTAAAATAAAATTTTAAAAAATTATTTTTAATTTTTAAATAATTTATTTTATTACTTTTACTCAAAGTAAGATTTTTTTCCCCCTCAACTCTTCACTTTCAGTTGACAGTGCATCATCGTCTACCACTTTCACCCCCCTTCTCATGGATGTGATGACCAAAGTGAGGGGAACAGAATCCTGTCTCAGGGCTTTCCCCTTGAGTTCTCAAAGTATGTTGTGATAGTAGCTGTTTTATTTTCTACCTGTCATGCTAACGTAATTCCAGTTGGCAGATCTTATTTTGGAATGTGGCAAGCTCCATGTGCAGCCCAGGTTATGATTGTGAGTTATTGCAGGAAGTTTCTGAGTAGTTTGTACTCTCTTGGAGATCTTTGTTCAGAGATGGTATCCCCATGAAATATATTAGAGACAGCCATAGGCTGATGAAATAGATATCTACATTGAGTCATCTTGTTTTACAGTCAAATTTTATAAAATATATACACCTTCAAGTCACAAATGTTTCTATTATTTATTGGCTCTAGATTCAGCAGGATCTGGGTGGCAGAGAAATTTTTCATCCTGATTTAAGTAAGACATGACCCTTCTCACAATGGTATCATAGTCTATTTGAAATAGATTTAAGATGTTACTATTCAAAGACTGAGAATGGGTATTCCTATTTGGTGTGTGTGCGTGTGTGTGTATTGGAGTTTCAATGCAGTCAAATGTTGTAGTTTTATTTCTTGAGCATGTACCTGGGATTGGAATAATAATTTCTCTGACTTCTTTTATGATTTGGATTATAATTACAAACTTATGCTCCTGTTTTTGCTTAGACTATTTTGTATATGGAGAAGAAAAAGAATATCATCTATTTCATTGTGGCCTGATGTCACAGTTCATGTTCCTTCAAAAATTAAGCAAATGCACCTGAATTTCCAATGTTCTGTTTCATATTAAAAGGATAGTAGCAAGGCAAATCCATGAAAATATTGTCCTTATTTCATTTTATCTAGACTTATTGCTAACACATTTATTGAGACATTATTTTGGAAGACTGGACACGTTGTCATTAAATTATTAGCCATACATGAAAAGTTATAGGTCTTGTTAGAATTCACTAATATTCTCACTCACCATTAGCCAACCAATCTAGAAAAAAATTACCATAACAAAGTATTGTTGATAGAAAGTGTTGTACCTATCTTTGCCCCAAAGTCATATGTATGTCTTTTACATATATTTCCTACCAGAAGCAGAGTGGCGCAGCGGAAGTGTGCTGGGCCCCTATTTCCCACCAAAATTCTGTGGATTTAAAAAGAATGAAGAAAAATCATATATGTTATTAAGCTACACTTATCTTTAATTAGCTCTAATGCTATGAGCCAGGAATCTTGCAATATTCTTTTTTATTTTTATTTTTATTTTTATTTTAAGATTTATTTATTTATTTATTTGACAGAGAGATCACAAGCAGGCAGAGAGGCAGGCAGAGAGAGAGGAGGAAGCAGGCTCCCTGCTGAGCAGAGAGCCTGATGTGGGCCTCGATCCCAGGACCCTGAGATCATGACCTGAGCTGAAGGCAGAGGCTTTAACCCACTGAGCCACCCAGGCGCCCATCAGTATTCTTTTTTAAAAAATATTTTATTTATTTATTTGACAGAGAGATAGAGAGCACAAGTAGGCAGAGTGACAAGCAGAGGGAGACAGAGAAGCAGGCTTTCTGCCCAGCAGGAAGCCTGATGTGGGACTCAATCCCAGGACTCTGGGATCATGACCTGAGCCGAAGGCAGCGGCTTAACTGACTGAGCCACCCAGGCGTCCCTGCAATATTCTTTTCTACATATCTGTAGCATATTTCCTAAGATTTTCTCACTACCCCTAAGAGAGCAAAGATTTCTTCCTCATCTATTGGAAGATTCTGGGAGTCAGACTTGAGAATGTCTCAGTTCACATGGCTAAATGCCCCTTCTCACATTGGTAACTCACCAAGGGCTCAAGATTTTATTTCAGTCTGATTAGGCTATAATCTGCCACATGGTTACATAAAACAGTGTTATAATGGCATACATTCAAATAAAGCACCAACACCATTAAGAATAAAGAACTAGTTAAAAAATTGGAGGAAAATCTTCCCCTGCTCTGTCAACAGCACGTTGATTTAGACATGTTCCTCATTAGTAAACCACCTAAAAACAATAGGTTATAATGAGGTTAAGTGGGCAGCTTCACATTGCAACATAGCTTATGGGGGTGTTCTTTTGGTAAAGGAGTGTATTATAGAAAAAAATTTAACTGTATCAAGTTAAAATCTCAGTGACAAACTAGTGCTAACTAGCACATGTCTCCATGTCACCCTAGGTGGCTGTGCCTGACATTTCCTAAAGGACAGCCTATAGTTAAATAGTATTAAAACGCACCACAGGCATTATAGCAAATGTATAGGGGACAATGAACAACAATGGGGCATAATCAAGCTATTTGAGCTAATGGCTGATGCTGTGTTCAGTGTATTATACTTGTGCCATTCACATCACTATGGCTAAGGTTGTGTCAGTGTTTTCATAATAGAGCTACTATTTTAGAGGTTTATAACCTGGCAATAAAAATTGGCTTCTGGCAAAAACTTGACATACAGGATAAGACCTCAACAAGAAAGTGATTTTTGAGAAGTCATAGTTTGTTGGGGGGAGAGGGTATGGAATAAGTTTTGTTATTTCAGATGCCCATTTGAGTTTCTGAAACTCAGAACTCAGAATACAGCTCAGATTTGGAAAATGGCATTTCTCAGTTATGAAACTACAAGGAGGAACCAACGTATTGGTCAAACAATATGTATGGGCTTAGTTCAGAACATTTTTCTCTTTGAAAATGTTCTTTCTAGACTTTTCAGTGGGAGTATGTGTGATGATTCACAGTCCTTTATTTTGATATATAAAAGGGCATGGTTGTGTGAAGATCAAGGAGTTAAAATGTATTTTCATAAGATAACATATTATGATATGTTGTTTGTTTTTTTGAAGTTAAGCTCCTTAATAACACTTAATTCATTAATCCTTTTATTAAATGTCATAGATTTATGATATCTAAACATTGGGAGGAATCCAGCTTCCACATAGTGGGAAGATGTATCACTGTTATCATTACCATCATCATCAGCTATTCATTGCATCTTCAGTCTGTAACCAGTAGTGTACTTGAGACTGGATGCACTAACCTGATATCCAGTATTCGACTTCATGGATCTTTGATTCATATGTTGTCATAGAGATATATATACACAAAGAAGAAATAAGGTAAAACAGAGCAAAATTTATACATGTATATGCTGTTGTACACTAAAACTCACTGATAGTTTTCAGACATTTTGAAAGCTTTATTTTAAATGTTTACAGTAGGTATGGGACTCATTGGGTTATATGAATTGAGTTACAGAACAAGAGAGAAGAGAAAGGTGTTGAGAGATTTAGGCAAAGGGAATAATGTTGAAAGGGTGGAGGGGAGGACATTAGCAGAACAGCTATAAAGATATAAATGGTGGTTGTGATGTTGGTGTTATTAGTAACTATTAATAACAATGTTATTAATAATAAATAGTATTAACTTTATCAGCTATTTTTACTGATGATCCCTATGTTTAGTCATTGAGCTTCTTTACAAGCCTGATAGGACAGCTATTAATAAATGATTGCGATTTTCTCACAAACACTGCCATTGCATATTTCTCCTTAGACAATGTCTGTCAAGCTTCAGAGTATAGAACAACAACAGATGTATCAAGTTAAACTTAGATACCCATGCAGTTGAAGTAATGCATTTTCCAAAGGGAATGAAGGAACTGGATGGACCTTAGGAAACCAGATTCCCTGACATTTTACTCTGCCTAATAGAAGTTGTCTGAGAGCCCTCATAAAACATATTCTCTGTTGTATGATATGGTGGCATTATCACCACTTTGGCTCAATTGGTTTAAATAATGGACATTTATTATTCCAGCTTATGTTAATATGAAATGGAAAAAAGTATTAAAAATCTTTTAAAGGCAGGATTGAAGAATTGAGATAGAACTGAAAATAAATTAATTTGATGCCCTTTCATATTTATCCAGAGTTGTAACAAAGACTTGACTAGATTAGAGAAAGCCCATTTGTAAATTATTTTCATGAAAGAGACAGAATCTTCTCTGAGGTTATAGAATTTTTTTCTCTTCGTTAATGAGAGCCATATCTTACCTTAATTTAAACTTTTCCACTTGTGTAAGTCTTTCAGTGTGACTCTTTGTTTAACACTGAATCTCATATCAGAGACTTGACAAGTTGAGAGGTGAGTTATCTAGAGCAAAAAAATTAAGCTTGTCAGAAGCAGTCCTCCCACACAGAATTAAGATAAGATCTCAAATTTTTAAGTTTTCAAGATAATAGTTCAAAGGAGATATTTTTATCCCTACCACCAACACTGAGTAGATTGTGGAAAAAGTAGTTTTTCTCTCCTATGTTTGAGAGTCATTGTTTTTGCAGAGATTCTGATGTTTTTGTTGTTGTTAAATTTTACTTAAAGAGAGAGATATATTTCAGGGATTCACAGTTATTAGAAACTAGGAAGCTATGGGGAACATATTTTTTTTTCTTTCTTAACCATCATTTAGTAGTTCCCAGAAAGTGAATATATGTTTTATAACAAGAATTGAAAGGAGAATGGAAGATTTATTTAAAATTGGGTTGCACATGGAAATGTGCAGTTCAAAAGGTAAAAAAGCAATAAAAGGTAATCTCCAAGTCCCAGAAAAGCGAAGGAAACTGAAACCTGTAGTAGTGATCTAGAGTTGAAGCTGAAAAGACTCAGAATCAGGTACTGATTTGGAGGCTGTGTTTTCAACACCACATAAAAACCTGAACAGGGAAAAGAGACAGTGTGCATAGCAGAAAATGGGAACTAGGCTCCGTACATAATGGCTGACACCACAAAGGAGTAGTCTTTTCTGTGAAACAAGAACTAAAAATAAAATTAAAACCACTAACCATGGGACAAGGCACAAAAGCCAGTCATCGATCATGGGTTTTGGGTAGTACTAAAGTGACCTGTGTGACTGACTCAAACTTGTCAGTGTGAGTAAACACTGCAAATAAAAACTGTCTATGAGGGCGCCTGGGTGGCTCAGTGGGTTAATGCCTCTGCTTTCGGCTCAGGTCATGATCTCAGGGTCCTGGGATCGAAGCCCGCATCGGGCTCCCTGCTCAGCGGGGAGCCTGCTTCCCCCTCTCTCTCTCTCTGCC
Source organism: Ailurus styani (assembly GCA_002007465.1). NCBI lineage: Eukaryota > Metazoa > Chordata > Mammalia > Carnivora > Ailuridae > Ailurus > Ailurus styani. The sequence continues at coordinate 5,055,465 of LNAC01000074.1, forward strand.
TGCCTCTCTGCCTCCTTGTGATCTCTCTCCCTCTGTGAAATAAATAAATAAAATCTTAAAAAAAAAAAAAAACTGTCTATGAGATAGTAAGATACTTTGTGTCCCAGCAGTGGCAAATATGAAACCACTGCAGTAAAGGAGCTTCTACTATCCATGACAGAGAAGGGAAAATGGTAGACAGAGTACACAGAAACCCAGTAACCATATTGTAGATTAAAAAGTATTTGGAAGATTCTCAGGTGAGTTATTTATTTATTTATTTATTTATTTATTTATTTATTTATTTAAAGATTTTATTTATTTATTTGACAGAGAGAGATACAGCGAAAGAGGAAACACCAGCAGGGGGAGTGGGAGAGGGAGAAGCAGGCTTTCCCTGCAGAGCAGGGAGCTAGATGAGAGGCTCAATCCCAGGACTCTGGGATTATGACCTGAGCCAAAAAGGCAGATGCTTAACAACTGAGCCACCCAGGTGCCCTGAGCAATTAATATATATCACGTCTTTGTTTTCCCCTCCCAGAATCCAGTTACAAGAATCATGAGTATAAATAGGAAAAAGCCCAGCATCAATACTAGATATGAGGAAAAGCTGCTGTGCGTATGCTTGAGATTTTGTTGAATAACTATCATGGATAGAAAAAACAGTATAAGATTAAATAAAATATTCATTTTTTAAAAGTCACAAACTATTAAATCTCACTCAAGAAGACATAGATGACCAGAATAGTTCTGTTACCAAAACATATTGAATTTTTAGTTAAAAACCTCAAGCCTGTATATACACAACAAACAGATAAACAAAAAAATAAATAAATAAATAAATAAGGAATTGACAGCCCTAGATGTATTCACTGGCAAATTTTCCCAAACATTTAAAGAAGCAATGATCACACTCTATCCAAACTCTTAAAAAAAATTAAAGAATTAGGTTTGCTCCTCAAATTATTCTGAGTCCTCAATTACCCTGACACCAGACCCAGACTAGACTATTAAAAGGAAACTACAGAGAAGTGTTCCTATAAGTATAGATGCAAAAATGTAACAAAACTTTAAAAAATAACAAAAATCCAAAGGAAAATACATCATGATGAGTCAAATGTAGCAAAAGAATGCAAGGTTGGTTTAACATTAGAAAAAGTCAATCAGTGTAATTCTGACTAGAAATGAAAAAAAATCTGTGTATTCATCTGAATGTTTGAATGTATAAAGAAAAAGCTTTTGAAAAAAATTATCTGTGATTTTTAAAAAATTGATAAACATTCTCAGCAAATAAGAATGAGAAATGAAACTGTTTAACCCAAAAAATGGCATCTATGAAAAACCTACAGCTCAAACCATAAGTAATTGTGGAAATCTGTTTTTTCATCTAAAATCAGTATTAAGGCAGAGAGATCTGTTCTTATCACTTCTATTCAACTTTGCTGTCTACATTCTATCCAATGAAATGAAGCAGAAAAGACCAATAAAGACAATAAGGCAATAGAGAGCTGTAAAAAAAAGTACATAGATTAGGAAGAAAAACTTACACTGAAGTTGAGTCAGTCCTATAGAATGTAACAATAACAACAACAAAAACCTGCCATCACTACTGAATCATAGAATACAAGACCAGTGTACAAAATCAATTGGATTTTTACATACTAGAAACAAATAATTGGAAATTAAAATTTAAAACAGCATTTGAAATAGAATTAAATATATGGAATATTTATGGATGATATCAAAGAGATCTGCAAAACCTGTACTTTGAAACTAATAAAACCAATGAAGAAGTTAAAGAAAAACTAAATAAAAAGAGATATTACTCAGCCATCAAAAAGAATTAAATCTTGCCATTTGCAAAAGAATAAATGAATAAGGAAGATTCATTTGCAGTGATGTGGATGGAACTAGAGGGTATTATGCTAAGTGAAATAAGACAGAGAAAGACAAATACCATATGATTTCACTCATGTATAGAATTTAAGAAACAAAACAGATGAACATAAGGGAAGGGAAGGAAAATAAAATAAAACGAAAACAGAGAGGGAGGCAAACCGTAAGAGACTCTTAAGTATAGAAAGCAAACTGAGGGTTGCTAAAGGGGAGGTGGGGGGGGAGGGATAATTCGATGATGGACATTAAGTAGGGCATTTGAAGTATTGAGCACTGAGTGTTGTGCGCGAGTGATGAATCATTAAATTCTACCTCTGAAACTAATATACAGTATATGTTAATTAAATTTAAAAAAAAACAGAAAGAGATATGCATCATAATCATGGATTTGATTACTAAAATCTCAATCCACTTTATATTCATTAGGTTTACTCCTGATCAAAAGCTCAAAAGTTCTTCTTTCTTTTGCATAAATTGACAAGCTGATTTTAAAATTCTTCCGGAAATAGAAAGAATTTTCCCAGAACTTTGAAAAAGAAAAAAATAGTGGAGGACTTAACTTCATTTTAAGTCTTATTATAGACCTACAGTAATCAAGATAGTGTGCTATTGACATAAAGGTAAGCAAATAGATGTTTTGGACATAATAGATTCATAAACATATGGCCAACTGAATTTCAAAAGAAATGATGAAGTAATTGAGTAATTAAAAGTAAAGAAATGACATTTTCAACAAATCATGCTGAAATAATTTAATACTTATATGCAGAAACAAAAAACAAAAATAAATAAAAACCTCAACTCTGAGGCATCTGGGTGACTCAGTCAATATAGACACAAACAAAATAAAAAATATAAAGCTCCTATGTAACAGAAGTAATTTAAATAATTAGGAAAATTGTAAACTCTGAAATAAGGATTTTATATATATTAAAAATTTTTGATAATATAAAGTGTTTATATTTTAATGTTAAGATAAAACACAATACTGCCAATAGACTAATGGACAGAATAAATTACAAATGGGTAATAAACCAATGAAGATAAGTTCAATACTTCTTGCCAATAATTCACCTCTAGGTATTCATTCTTTCGTTTTTTTTCTAATTTTTTAATTAACATATAATGTATTATTTGTTTCAGGGTACAGGTCTGTGATTCATCAGTCTTACATAGTTCACAACACTCACCATAGCACATAACTCTCCCCAATGTCCATAACCCAGCCACCCTATCCCTCCCCACCCCACCCCCCAGCAACCCTCAGTTTGTTCCCTGAGATTAAGAGTCTCTTATGGTTTATCTCCCTCCCTCATCCCATCCATGGGATAAGTATTCATTCTTTAAGAATAGTCGTGCATGTGCATTCATGTGAATGAATTGATTGTAGCGTAAGAGTGAAAAGCTAGATACAAACTAAATGTCTACTCTTACCAGTTTGGTTAAGTTGTGGAGCATCCATACAATGGAGTAAAATAATGTCATTGCAAATATCTAAAGAGATATGAAAATGGTGGTAACATATTTATTCTCATGTTGTTAGCAAATGTAACTTTAAATACACATAGAGACTAGAAACTTGTAAAAAATTTATTAATGGTAGTTTTTTTTTCTGACAGTGTAATTAGGACTATTTTCACTTTCTTTTGCTTTCCTGTATCTTCCACACACTTCTACAATGACCTTGAGTTACTTTCTTAGTAATAAGTAAAAGAAAGTGAATATGAGCAGTAGGAAGAAAAGAAGTTTAGAGGTTAACAAGTGCCAGGTTATGATTTTTTTTTAATTTTATAAGCAGTGGAGAACAATTAAAAGAACCAAAGAAGAGAAGTGTTTCTCATGACTCATTGTTGGACTCAAAACATGACCTTATATGCCACATATTATATCTCTTTAGAACAATGAGATCTTTAGGCATTGGAACTTTTATGGTCATCATTATACCCACAGAAACTACATAGTCAATGGCCAATATGTACAGCAATTTTCATATAAAAAAATCATAAGAAATCTGAGGAAAATGACCATATATCTGCATTTTGCAAGTCCTGCCAAGCCCAGTACTTGAAATAGTGTTGAAATTGACTTACTAAAGGGTAAACTTGAAAGGATATTATGAAACTAATGAGGCTAATAATTTCTGGTTATATTATATTGGAATAGTTATAATAAACTTTCTAATTAGTTAGAACATTTTACTTATATTGGCAATTCAAAATGGATATATGATCATAAGGCATGTGGCAAGAGACATGAGGTTAATAGGGTGGAAAGTTCAATGGGAAAATAAAATTAAGTAAAACATAAAAGTGCATGAAACCAAACTAAAAAAGGTACAACAGATGACATCTAAGAAAAGTATGAAATTTTTCATGACAATGAATGAAAATCATTGGGATGAATGGAGAGGATATGAGGAGAAGGAGAGTGATACATAATATACTGGAAAAGACTGACTTGAGTAGAGAATAATACTTCCTGATGAGTATTTTTCACAACGAAGTCAAATACTATAATCATGGACTTCCAATTAAATACAGAATATTCTTGTGATTTATCTCACCAAATCACGTGCATTAGGTTTAAAATGCAAAAGCTCAGCAATTAAGCAAAATCTTTCTCAGCATCCCTGGGTAATCAGGTGACTAAAATTAAATGTCATGGGAGATAGTAAGCAGTTTAGCATATTCATCATTAATCTAATAAGGGTCTTAAGAGGAGGCAGAAAGTACTTAATTTGCAAAATTTCTTTTTTTATTATAGACAAAAATGTGACAAATGCACATAGTTATCTTAAACATATAATAATTTTAATTATATACCCATAATGTACAAATAAAATAAATATATATGCAAATGTAATCTTATTCTGTCAGTTTTACTCAAATTATTTAAATTAGAAATAAGTACCCAGATCCCTAAGATATCATATGAAATTTCATATCAATAGATAGCATTCTCTACTCTTTTATAAAACAGGATGTCTTCTTTAATTCAACAAACATTTACTATCTATTGATGGTATATTCAGCATTTTATTAGATACTGTGGAAAACGAAAGTGGCAGAAAATACAAGACTTGTTTTAAATCAGGTTTCTGAGAAGCAAAGTTTAAAAGTGACTGACAGAGGGAGCTCCCCTTAGGAAAATCCTCTAGAAGCAGGGGAGTGATACCAAATGTGGCAGGAAAGAGGAATTGAGCAAGGATATGGTCTCAGGCAAAGTGCGGCCTTGGTCTGATCCACAGATGAGAGCCCTGCAATGTGACCAGCACTGTAGAGCTGTTCCATCATGGAGGCAAAAGGGCTGGCTCTTTATTCCCCATGTCTGTCAGTCATCAGCTATGAGGAAACTTTGAGAGGTGAGAAGGTTAGAGATGTCATCTAGCCTAGGGATATTCTCCAGACGAGGGGCAGCTGTGAGCCATATGTGCTAGGAGAGTACGCAGCCTGCTAGAGGAAATAGACACAGTATCTACTACGGGCCTTTTTCTTTCACTTGGATTTACTTCTTAGTTTCCTATTTTTCCAACAATCCCAACACATACTTTTTTTTTAAAGCCATGTCATCATTCCCATGTTTGTCACCCACGTGTTAATATTGCTCAGTGAGTTCCACTGATACCACAGGCCTCTTCAGTCCATTGGTGGTGCTTATTGTCATGAGATTGCTGACTGGAGTCCCTGCAACTCAGACTAGTTGACTTTCTAATCCAAAGCCTTGAATGACTTCTCAAATCCTTCAACATGGCCTATAAAACTCTAAAGATCTAGATCCCCAGTTATTTTTCTGGTACTCTTTCCTGTCACCAGTACCCCCAACACACTTATTCAACTCTAATCACATTAGCCTCTTTGTTCAAACATGCTCAGCATGCTCCTGCTCAAGGTCATTGCAATTGTTGGTCACTCTACCTAGAACATTCTCCTTGTCCAGTAAGTTTATTCACTTACTTTCTTTAGGTCCCTGATCAACTATCATTTTGTCATTCGGGTTTTTGTGATTACATAATCCAAAGTAGCTCCCCACTTAAACACCATCTGGATTATTTATATATTTATCTATTTTTGATTGATTGTTTGAACAATCTAGAATGTAAGCATACCCATAAAAGCAAGGATATTGCTTGTTTTGTTCACTGCTGGTTCCCCTACACCTAGAACAATGTAAAGGCCATAATAAGTACTCAATGAATATTTGATTAATAAATAAATAGGTGTTGATGGTGCAAAAAAGAGAAAATACTCTATAATCATCAGGGAAAGCTATGCTGAAATAACTTTTGTGCTTAGACTTTACAGGTAAGGAAAAGATTTACAGGTAGGAACGTAGACAATAACTCTTCAGGCAGAAAAGTGATCTGGTGCTCCTGAAGCAGGAAATACAAATGTGTCTGCAATACTTTGCCTGTGTTCTCTTTTTTAGAGGGTTCATCAAATAATCACAGCAGTTTTCTCTATGGGGATACCTCTCATATCTATATTCTCCTTTCCGTTACAGGGAAGCTTGCTGGTTATTTCCTCTTATATGGTCTGTTGTCACCTTAGAAAAACTCTTTCTTAATTGATTCCTGTCTTTGTGGCTATAGTGCTAGAATTATCAGATATACCTCATCTTCCCTCACCTTTTTATCTCATCATTTAATAACTTATTGATTATTTTCTTATAACATCTTTTATTCTCCCCAAACTTACTGCCAGAGCCATATCCTAATCTGTCATGCTATATTTGCCTATTGACTGGTTTCTCTGACTCTAGATTCTCCCTGTTTAATTCATTCTGCCCTATAGTGTCACATGAACAACCATGCCACTCAATACACTTTTTGGCGTATCTAAATGTGTACTTCCAAAGTCAAAGCCTGGTAGGGAAGACCAATTTCCCACTTTGTTCTTTCTTCTATGAAGTCACAATTTTTCTCACATTTGTTTTCACTTAAACTTGTCTACTGTTGTACTTTTACCCCCTGTTTCCCATCGTTCTAGAATGCTATTCTATCCCTGTACTGTAAGTTTAACCTGGCTCAGATCTTCCTGCTACATATACATAAATTGCCCTGAACAATCCATTGATAAGTGTGTTCTAAATTCTTTCAATGTCTCAAGTTGCATTCTTTATCATTCACTTGGAAAGTGATCATTTATTTCCATGAAATATATTTCCCTTATTTCATATTGAAATATTATTAGAATATATTATTTTCTTTACCATTTTCCTTTTTAATTTTTTTTTCTCCAAGAGGATTTTAAGTTCTCTTTGGGGCAGGGATAATATCATGGTGTAGGAATGTGTTGCCTAGTCTCTCCTGCTCCAAGAACTCTTATATAGTATCTTCAAATTAACCTTACTAAATAGGTTCTACAACACACAGCAAACTCCAGGACCACTCATAAGATAGAACTGCAGTAAATATTTATATATGTTGTAATTTCTGACTGAAAGTCTACTTACTACTTTTATATGCGGATTTCCCACTTAGCCTGTAAGATTCACTCAGGAACAAAATCATGTCTTTCACAATTTGGTTAACCTTTCCAGGTAGCTTTTGTTTCTATTTCCTTTTTGTTGGCTCAGCACCATGAGGTTCCTTCCACTATAGCTATGATTTTATATATGAGTGAAGATTTTGATTTGGAGGAATTAAGAAGATAGGCTTCAGAGTCAGATTTGGAGTCACACTTAACACTGCCCCTTTATTGTCTCTATTACCCAGAACAACTACATTGTGCTCATTTCAGTTCCTAAAATAACTTTATCCGTGGAGGAAACCAAAATGTCTTCCTTTGTTACTCTATAGACTCTCTATAGTAAAGTGGATAGATCCAATGGTGTATTTTTCTTTTGTTTAAATTTAAAGGTTATGTGTAGCCATACACAAACTAATAAGGAAAGGGATAGAGAGGGTGTTGCAGATTGGGATAGCTACTTTAATTCTTCAGGGAAAATACTTTCACCTTTGTTTTACATAATTTTATTCTGATTAATTTTCATTGCTCTTCTCTTGTCTGACACTTATCTGATAGTGACGTGTGGTTTTTGTTTTTTGTTTTGTTTTTGTTTTTGTTGTTGTTGTTGTTGTTGTTTTGTTTTGTTTTGTTGCCATTGGAGCTCTGGATGATACCTGTTTTCATTACAAAACTTTCTTACAAAAATAGAATCAAAATATATGTTTATATTTAATGTTAGAAGAAGCAAATCTGGAATATTGTTTCCCACCTGGAAGTTATCTTACAATTAAACCTTTATTCTCCTACAATATGCCAACATAGATAATGCTATTGCATTTTATTTTATGTCATATGATCTCTTTATCTTTTGAGAAATAAGCTGACAACTTCTGTTATTCTAGGTAATACTCATTTCTTCTGAGCACGCACGGCTCTAAAAATATTCAAGAGTGCAGCAAATATTATTAACTGAAAAAGGAATACTTCTTTCAGCAAATTGGGTAGAAAGAGTATTATTTTTGTCAGTCGCAATGCTTCTGCCTTTAATAACAAAAACTCTGACTTAAAATGACAAATAATAAGGAAAATGTATTATTGGTGTAATAGGAAGTCTTGATTCATGATGACTGTCTGGGTTGGCTGATTTATTGGCACAGCAATGTGATCAACTATACCACTTCTTTTTATTTCTGGTCTCTGCCATCATAAACATTTGTTTCATTCAAGATGGGTGCAACATTTTCAGCTTCAAATCCAGAAAGAATAACAAGAGGAAGCAAAGAGATCATCTCTTCATCCTCTCCTAAGAAATAAGAAAATTCCCAGAAGCCAGTGAACAAACTGTCTCCCATCCCAGTGTCTCATTGATGAAATTTTGGCCCCATAACCATTCCTAGTATAATCAGGCTCATTCTTTGGACTACTGCAGGTCAAATTCCCAGGGCTGACTTTGTGGCCATGCAGTCTGTACCACAGCACAGGACCTCTGGCTTAGTTTAATATGCTGCTAATGCCATTCTTAATAATTTTTTAAAATTATTAATAATTCTTAATAATTTTTAACAAGGGATGTGCATTTCCATTTTGTATTGAACCTTACAGTATTATCCAGCCGAGCGTACATATTTCCCTGAGGTAATTAGTTGAATGGGACAGGGTGGATACCTATATAGAACTTGTAAGTCTCTAAGGAAGGAAGATGGGGTGCTGAGTAAACAACCAGCAGATTCCACTTCATTTATTATTTGATTTTAGAACTGCTTTGACTCTATTCTAAGTCACCAAGAATAACAGCAGTTACTGAAATGACCAGTTTCATTCATACTTAGGAATTAATTCCTCAGGTTAAAGAAGGTGCTGAGTACAAATTAGAAATTGGTGGTACAATGGGGGTTTGAGGCAAGTGAGTGATTTAAGACATTCCTTCCTACATTAAATAAGCTCTTGATAGCACCTAAAAATCATACATTTACCCTACTAAACTGATTCTCTTTCACTGATACCTCTTTCTGAAACTCGATGTATTACTCACATGTACAGACACACACACACACACGTGCACACACGTTAAAAATTTTCAGTGTTTCTCATTTCTATGAAAGAAAACAGAAAATCCTTAGCCCATATTACAAGGTCCAGCATGATTTTGCCATTCTTCTCTCCTGTATTGTGTATCCCTGCTTGCTACTTCAGTCTCTGAGCTCTGGTCACCTGACCATTTCAATTTCTTTAGAGCTCCATGCTTTCTGCAACTTAGGAACTTCTGTCATTGTTATTCTGTCTGCCTCCTTCCCTTTCCTTCTCTTTATCATAATAAATTTTTACTCATACTTAAAATCAAATTTGGAGTAATTTCTTCAGAAAACCTTCCCTGAACCCAATTCTACACCCTATTATGTTGTTATCAGAACCTATAAATTATATTGGTTCTTTTTATACTGTATCTCAGGTTGTATGTATACTTTTATCAGTGTTTGCAGTGTGTAGATTAAATACCAAGAGAGCTTAACCCTAAGAGATCAAGGATGGCAATCAAAAATTAGCTTTATAAATCTTTTTCAAAATGTGGCTCACATGCATTAGAACCACTAATGGGTAATATGTGAAGATGGAATTTGGGTCACATCCATAACTAGAGATTTTGTTACGTAGAGGGTGTGAGTTAGATTAACTAAGCTTCATAATTACATTTGATTGGTGTGCCTGTTATTTCACTCAAACTTAGAACTTTTGAGTCCCTTATTTTGTGATTTTTATCTAACTAATCACCTATTTTAATTTAAGCAGGAAAGTAACAAAAATATCAGAGTATCATGATTCAGTGACATACCAATATATGTTCTTTTGGTCAAATAACTTCTAACATAACTTGAGTATTCTTTTAAACTGTGCACTTTAACCTTAATATTTCATTGAGTGCCTTCCAGTCATTTTATTATCTTTTGAAGGTTCTAACATTGCTTACAAAGCTCAAGCATTGAAGTACTTATGAATCTGATGGGCTTGAGACACTTTCTAATGAAGGCTGGGGGACCAATTTTTATTTCTCTCTTGGCTTGTTGTCCTCCATTAAGACATTAGACACAACTTTGAATTTTTGTTTTCATTAGGCCTCTTTACAAGTGTTAACAATATGGTAGGTGATCTGATTGCTAATTAAAAGTCTGAAGTTAAAATAGAATTTTCATTTTAAAAATGGAGTGTGTGTGAGTAAGCTTTTTGTGTCTGTGTGTGTCTATGTATCTGTATCTATCCATATACACATTCATACATACACATTGTGGCTACATTGTATTTTAGAACTCAGAAATTATACTGAACTCATTAATTTATTCACTAGAAATTTATTACCTTCTATGACTGCAGGATCTCATCTAAACCTTAGAGATAGAATAGCAAACCAAACAGAAAGGTAACACTGTCATGTAACTTATATTCAGTGATGGAGAAAGATAATGACAAATTAATTAATTAACATAATGGTAGGCATAAAGACAATATATCAGGGTAATATGATAGTTATGCAGCAGAAGTATGAGATAGGGAGGAGAGTTGCTATTTTATATAAGTTGCTATCTTATATAAATATAAGTTTATATTATGTATATATTATAAAAGTTGCTTATATATAAGTTTAACTTATAATATAAGTTTATATTATATAAGTTGATTTATATAAGTTGCTATTATATATAAGGGAAGAGATAGCAGAATATGCGATATTTGAGCTATGACCAAAATGATTAGAAGGAATGAACAATTTGAAGATTTCAAAAAAAATTACCTGAAATTAAACTTAATTTAGCCATGAGGTTGAAATTAAGAACACCTTTATCTATCTAGAAACTTTTTGTTGGGACATATTTTCTAAGTCCTAAAAGCTTTGGTGTTGCACTATTTTTATTTTCTGATTTTGATTGCATGAAAGGGCAATACTTGGCTCTTACTCACAAAAGTCAGACCATTCATTATTCCCTACTGAATATCCTAGTTGACTCTGATTGACTATACCATCCTGTACAAATTACTTATCTTCTTGGATGCTGTTATTCAAAAAAATTATTTAAAAGTTTAAAACAGGGACGCCTGGGTGGCTCAGTGGGTTAAAGCTTCTGCCTTCAGATCAGTTCATGATCTCAGGGTCCTGGGATCGAGTCCCGCATCGGGCTCTCTGCTCAGTGGGGGCCTGCTTCCTGCTCTCTCTCTGCCTGCCTCTCTGCCTACTTGTAATCTTGCTCTGTCAAATAAATAAATAAAATCTTTAAAAAAAGATTAAAACAAAACAAAACAAAACAAAAGAACATTAATGCCTGTCCTGTTATCTTGTCAGAGGGTAAGCTTGTAAGAGAAATTGTACTTAAGGAGAAGATTTGGGAATAGGATATATAACTCAGTATCCAGGAAAGCTTGAGGAAATCAGTTAGGATTTTTGAATCTCAGTTCTTGATCTGTAAATCATGGAATAAAATCCACATTAGAAGTCTTATGAGAATTAAAGGCAATTATTTTAGAAAGCAACTTAGCACATAATAAGCACTCTCAATAAATCTTAGGTATTATTACTTTTGTTTTAATCCGAAAAGGTAGTGACCATGAAGGTTTTTTATAACTGAAAACTATGAACTGAGGATATAATTATGTGTTTGGTAATTAGTCATACAATAAATGATTAGGTAGTAGCTTTAAGCATTTGTTAAATAATTATCTTATATTTTTTCTTAATTTGTGACATATTTTGAGAAGAGAATTGGGCTCTTTTAGAATCATTGTATTCTACCATATTTCATCCCTGTTTTTTGGAATTGTCTGTCCAGAAATATTCTTTTCACTTGGGGTACTAGACATATAATAAATCAGCATATATATTATCTCCAGGAAGGTAAGTATTTCTTGTCCTTTTATGGAGGAATGAATATTTTCATCTGACACTCCAGGTTTAAAGAGACAAAGAAGTATTTCCTTCCTTATGCACTAGGTACAAGGTGAATGAAGATAAATGGAGACATTTTTAGATACTCAGGGGAATAAGTACAGTCAGAATAAAAGGGTCACTTCCATTTTTAAGCTTAAGAAAGCTAGCGAGGCCACAATGAATAATTATATATTAAATGAAATGTGCAATTATTAATGGTACTGTCTCACTTCTAGCAATTTAATTGTCTACAGAAGACTATCCAAAGATACTACATTATATTCTCTAGTTCTTTACTTCTTTGCCTACTGAAGCTTTTATAATGATTTACATTAGTAATAGGCTTTCTCCAGTTCACTTAATTTAATCATTCTCAATTTATTCTTCCTTTGATGGAAAGTAACTCAGAGTGTAGAGTTCCCCCAAATCAGAGCCTTCACCTCTACCGTAACAGGTGCATGATTAGTATACACTTCTCAGCTGTGCAGTTTCTCCAGAAGTTCTATCTATAAGGCGAGAACTATAGCTTATAGTCCTACTTTAAAAGCAGGAAAATTATCTTGTTTTGTAACATTAAAAAAAGAAATGACAGTGCAAATATAATAGCTAACAATTCTCAGGCACTCATTATATGCAACATACTATGATAATTTCTCAGTGGATTTCCTCATTTAATCCTCATTTCCAAACTATGGGGAAGGACTGAATACCATCGTTACACTAAATGGGCAAACTAAGGCCCTACAGGTAAGGTAACTTGCCATGGTCACATAGTCAGGATGCTTTGGCATGCTCATTTAAATTCAGGCACCTAGCCTGACCTTAGAAACTGCTGTTAACTGCCATTGATTGGTCATTGTAAGTCATATTATGTCATTCTCCCATGTATGACTTTCCAGAAGTTTCCATTCAGACTTTGGCACTTTTTGGCCTCAGTCCTAAAAACCTCTTTTTCCAGGTGTTCATATATTTTACTCCCTCATTTCATTCAGTTTTCTGCTGAAATAGTAACTTCTTAAAGAAGTGTTTCCTGACCACATGATCCAGATAACTGTTCCTGCTACTCTACTACCCTATCCCTTAGCCTGCCTGCCTGCTGCCTGCCTCCCTCCCTCCCTCCCTTCTTTCCTTCCTTCCTTCCTTTTTTCCTTCCCTTCTTCCCTTCCTTTCCTACCCCTTCCCTTTTCTTTTTTGCTTTCTTGCTTTTCTTTCTCTCTTTCCCTTTTTAAGATTTATTTATTTATTTGAGAGATAAGGACACACACGGATTGAGCTCAGGAGTGTGTGGGGGGGTGTAGAGAGAGAATAGCAAGCAGACTCCCCACTGAGTGCAGAGCCTGGTGGAGGTTGGGGGGTGGGGGTGGGTATTGATCCTGGACTCTGAAATCATCACCTGAGCTGAAATCAAGGACACTTAACTGACTGAGCCGCCCAGGCATCCCCCTTTTTTTCTTCATAGGTCTTATCATTACTTGACAACATATATTATCTACTTGTTTAGTTAACATTCCATCTACTGCACCATTAGGACCTTGAAGAAAAGTTTTTGTGTGCTTAAAACACTGTATATACTCAATAAATATTGGTTAAATGGAGAAATGCACGAACAAATATTAAATAATAAATAAATGAGTGACAATATTAAGCACAGTGCCTGGCACAAAGAAAGCATTTAAGAAAAGTTGATTCACTTATTTTATAATTTAAAAGGCAGTAATAATAATTATTGTTATCAAAAGTGATTAAATAACATATATTAGAGGGTAAAGAATAAAACACTGTTTTCATACCCCCTGAAGAGACTTAAATAGTTGAGATAGAGCCAGTAATAGAGATAATTTTTGTTGAAGAAGAAAAACACCTCATTATTTTCCTGGAAAAGGAAAAATAATCTAAGTTGAATCTGTTCTTCTTTAAATAATCAGAGATTAACCGTCACTTCTAAATTCACATTGTAGACTCTAGACACAGGCAAAAATTTAACAAATGTATTACAATAACATTCTTCCCGAGAATGGAATTTTAAAATTTGAAATATATCAACCCTAGTTAAAGATATGTTCTGTACTTTATTTTGAAGCATGTATATATCCAAGTCATGCAGTTAGATGAGATGAAATGATATAAGCTATATGTTTTATTTTGAAGTATGTATATATCCAAGTCATATGATTAGATAAGATAGAATAATATAAACTAGAAGACAGGATGATTTATATATATTTGCAATATGTTTTCTTCAACAGAGAGCATAATTGTTCTTAACATTCCTATATTTTTGAAGAATCGTTTAGTCAAGTTATAATAAACACAGGGAAGGTGATTCACTTAATGAATTACTAAAAGTGACATCACATGCTGCAGTTTATGACAACCACAATGATTTTACTCCGTACATTACTTTTTAAAGATCTTTTACTAACCACAGTGCCAGTTGGTTGCCCTCCACTATTTTCAGTAGCTAAGGTAAAGCAAAATATAGGTATTAAGTTATCACCATTCTCTGAAGAGCCTATATAATACTAGTAAATTTCCTGAATCACAGAAATGCCATATTCTATTTCCTCAATTCAGAAACAGATGTATTTTCTAGAGAAAGATGACTAGACTGACAACACTCCAAATTGTGAAAAAAAATTATATAATTAACTTCTAGACTCTAGGAGATTCAGTGATAAACAATGCCAACAAAATCCTTTTCTTTGCATGGTAAATTTGTAGTAGATGAAATGGCTGTTCCTGTCTGGTTGAGACACCTTCTTATTTTATGGGATCCGAAGTTTCCAGTTGCCAGATTTCTACTCTATTATCCTTGATTCTTCCATAACTGATGTTTCTAGAGATGGATTTTGAGGGTCATTTCCTGTCACTTTTAAATATATATATATATGTATATATATATATATATATTTAAATCCAAAACTAAGTTAGAGTTCTTTTTCTTACTTCTTTAATGATAATAGTTAAGGGATATGAAACTTGTTAGCTATCGACAGGTAAATCTCCATCCATATGAATAGAGTGTTTCAAGTGGTAAAGTGGTTAAAATGTTAGAGAATTAAGCCAACATACATAGAAAATGATTAATTGAAGCAGCCCAGAAGCATAGAGGTCCTGTGTCCAGGTAAACTTGAATTCCAAAGGTACCTCTGCCCTTGTAATGGTTTGATTATATGAGATAGTAGTTTTTATTTATTTATTTTTAATTTTTATTTATTTAACTATTTATTTTAGTACTTTTTAAACCAGTATTCCTTGTCTTGCCTAGTTTGAGTTATGTTTCTATCACTTATAAACACATAAGTTATAACTAATATCATTATTTCTACTGTGTACCTACTCATATCCAAGTGTACAATTAATAGTTATGAGCATTAACAAGAAAGGAATTGGAAAAGAAAAAAGAAAAATACTTTTTTTTAAAACACAGAAATCATGTGTAGTCTTGGTCAGTATCATAATGGAAGTTGAAACAGCTGACAAAATAAATGACAAAAAAAAAGAAGAAACTAGTATATAAAAACTGAAGGAAAAGCATAAAACCTTTCAGGTAAAAAAATACATTGAGATGGGGAATGACATTTTTAAATTTTTAAAGGGAAGTGTAGATTTCAACTGATACACTCAATGCATGGATGGTAAAAACTTAAACACAGAGAAGATAATTTAGAACTGAATTCATTGTGCATTATATCANTATTTTTAAATTTTTAAAGGGAAGTGTAGATTTCAACTGATACACTCAATGCATGATGGTAAAAACTTAAACACAGAGAAGATAATTTAGAACTGAATTCATTGTGCATTATATCAAGCCGAGTATAGTGGATAAGGTGTGTTGTCAAAAAAACATGTATGCTTGGTGATTTAAGATATTTGGCAGAGGTATATGTAGGTGTGGTGGGGTACAACTGAAGCAATGAGAGGATAACAAATTAGAATGTGTCAGAGCACCACAGAACTTGTATAAAGTATTAAATTTGTGTGGACTAACTAAAGTAATCTGGTAGGACTTGAAGAAAGAAAAATGAACCTGAATACTACATAACATTTGGAGAAGTAGAAGGCAAAGGATAGGTAAGTGTAGTCTGAATCCGAGTCTTAAGTCCTCCTACCTCATAACACTAGCATGGTATACTTGGCGAATACCTGAGGAAGCAACTGACTAGCAAGGATATTAGTGGTAAGTAAAAATTAAATCCGTCTCTTTCTCCAGTCAGGTCATTCATTTCTCTTTTTTCTTGTCTGGATTAGGTAGTCACTATTCACTATTCCCACTCCCTTCCTTATTTTGCTTTCTTCCCCCTTCCCAACCCCCTGCCCCCAATCTTCCTACAAGCCACTCTACTGATTTTCTTATTCTGAAGTCACTCATGACTTTCTACCCACAAAACCCAGTGATCTTTCATATATCATCCTCCTTGACTCTTCTGTTTGTCTATGGAGATGGGCAAAAGCACACTCTTTAAGGTAGACATCTGAGATTTGCAAAGGGCAAAAGGACCTCCTCCAAAGAAGTTATTAAGATTCTGCATGTCTGAAGTCTAGCATTCATAACTTATATCTGCTTTGGTTCTATCACATATAAATCTAAACTGATCCACTGTTTGTATTTTAAGTTGCCCCTGAGGTACTTACTCACAGAGCACTTTTTCAAGAACTGGTTCTATTTGAAGGGAAATATGGGTTAAGGAAATCTGCACTTGGGAGATGAAATTTCCCTTAACCCACCTTTCTCCTCAAATAGATCTGTTAATCCCTTTCATGGCTACACCTCAGTCTCAGCTTTTACTGCTGTATGTAATTATGTTTGTTCCCTGTATTCTCCATCAGACTATGAGGAACTGGAGTACACTGACCAAGTTTCATTCATCTTTAAATTCTTATTAATTAGCTACCTGCCATGTTGTAAGTACACAGTGAATTTTGCACAAAACTGAGCATAATTGTGCCATTACTCCTATAGCATTCTTTACAATTGTCTATTATAGTACTGTTACACTGTATTATAATTTATTTTCTGTGAATTTATTAAGAAAAAGCATCCCAACTTATACACGTTTTTGTTCTTTATTGCCTAGTATGTACTATTTGAAATATTATTGCATGCCTGAATTAAATAAATGAATGGGCAAATGAATTAATGAATAATAAATATGAGGAAGTCAAAATGATTATTGAAGTTTGAGGCATGAGAATTAAGAGAATGACTGGGGATTGGCAGAAAAGATGTATCTTGTTGGAAAATATTCATTTTGAGGTACAAGGGAAATCCAAATGGATAGAAACCTTAGCTCCAAGTCATTTG
Organism: Ailurus styani; assembly: GCA_002007465.1. Classification (NCBI taxonomy): domain Eukaryota; kingdom Metazoa; phylum Chordata; class Mammalia; order Carnivora; family Ailuridae; genus Ailurus; species Ailurus styani. The sequence continues at coordinate 5,073,007 of LNAC01000074.1, forward strand.
TACTCTTTCCCCTATTGTTCAGTTGCATCATGAAATAGTTTGTTTCTGTAACTCCACTTATATTATTTATCCACCTAGAATAATCCTAATTTTTCATTTTTTTTCCTTTTTTTCCTCAAAGTCTTATTTGTTCTTCAAGATCCTATTCAGATCCCAAATCCTTTCAAATCAATTCCCAGTTCTGCCCAGTTGCATACATTGCTCCTTCATCTGGACTATTCATTTTTCAGATATGTCTTTATTGAAACATTTAATATAGCCTATCCTGTATTATGTTTGCTTGTACATGTGCTATTATCTGCAGTAAATATTAAAACCTTGAAAAGCAGAGATGAGGTTTCAATTTTATTTATAATTCCTAGATAGTTTTGCACAAAGATGATATAGCATATATGTATATATATATACCTTATAGTATATTATCTTCATAGTGGTTAAAAATATAAAACTGGATGTATATAAAAGCTCAGCAGTGTAGACACATTAAACACTGTGTATGTATATTAGATACATTAGAATAATAGATGCAGTAGAAAAATATATGTGGGAGCATTCAGCTTTGGGTGATGACCTGTGTATCACACCAAAATTAGTTAACTCTGTTGGAGGGATCAAAACTTGAGTCACAGCTAATATAATTTTTAAATTAGACCCATTTCTAAGGCACAGAGTCAAACATTTCTTTTTCTTTAGCTCAGGACTTAAATTCTGTATGTATCTGTGCTGCTGACCAGGATCTCTGATAAATACAAGGTTTGAAAATGTCAAACATTCATAGAGTTTGCATAAATTACACTCTAGGTGTTTTTTTTTCTTTTTTGTTCCCAAATGGTTTATCAAGCTTGGGAGAAAATATTATACATAATTGCTACACCTTAGATTGCAATATACTATACCAAACTAATCATAGATATTTATAGCCTGCATAAACTCTGTTTGCCCATCCATGGCAAGCATTTAATAAAGCTAGTTCATCTGGAAAGGAAGTTAAATTAAATAATCCAAAATGAATGTGATGCATATTCACAAAAATGTGGTGTTTGGATTGAGCTAACAAAAGGGAAGTCAGGCCCCAGCAAAGACAGACAAGCTAGAATCCAATTTTTCTCTATATATGAGATATTGGGCCTTCACTCTCTCCATTTTTTTATGTCTATGCTTTTTAGACATTGTGCCTTGGCCCATTTTATGAAATCCTTTAAAATCCAATATATCTCTATTATATACTGCATGGATACAATAAAAAATTATCTTCCAGCTGCTATATNCTGTCCATTCTTTTATGTCTATGCTTTTTAGACATTGTGCCTTGGCCCATTTTATGAAATCCTTTAAAACCCAATATATCTCTATTATATACTGCATGGATACAATAAAAAATTATCTTCCAGCTGCTATATAGAAATTTAAAAGCTATATAAGAATATTCAAATGAAATTTTCAAGGTAGGTTTTACTTTCTTAACATGAGAAGAAAATTAATTTAAGTGTAAATGTGCATTAAAGCTAAGGGAAAGATAGTGAAATAAATTCTGGTATTTTCATTCTTAAGATACGGCTAAATTTCCAAGGACTTGAGGAATAATCACACTGTAGTAATTGTCTATGAAAAAAGAAAGGAACGAGGACGTTTAACTGAAGATCATTTTCCACCACTGTGCAAACTAAAGAAAAACTTAACAGCAGGATGTAGCGATGGTAGGCAAAGTTATTCTGGTTCATGAACAGGCTATCAGGCTATGATACAGGTCTACAGGCTTTTATCTACAATTCTAAAATCCAACTAGTCCTAAATTAAAAAAAAAAATCTTGGTCAATCATTCGGTGTCAAAATGTCTCTTGACTTTATCTGATAGAAAGTGATACAAAGTCTTTTTTAAAAATTTTTGTATGAATAGTCATACATTTTGCCACCATATTAATCTGGTGTTATATTGTATACGGTGCTCCCTTTTTAAAGTCAAAAACATTTTGAATTCTGAAACACATCTAGCCCCAACAATTCCAGATAAGGGATTTTGGATGTGATGAAATCATTTTTCTTCTCAAACCTACAACATTATCTCCCTCCTCACTCCACACCACATTTGCATTTGATGATTTGAGAATATTTTTGTTTAGAGACAAGGTTTTGAGAAGGGAGTTAGAGATTGAGAATATAATTTTACCTCTTTTCTTACCCTAGTCATACAAGATTTGAACTTGTATATTGAGAAGGGTGTGATTCAGAGGTTGAAAAAAAATATTTTTTTCTGAGTTACTGAGAATTTGGGCCAAAGCAGATTTATTTCATGATCCCTGTAACAAAGTGTGGTATAGATTTGAGGAAGAATCAAGTATTCTTATCACTTTCCCATTCTAACTGGCACTGTGAAAGCTGCTGTGTTGGAGACATAAGGAAACAAGATTCTTGATGTAGCCACTGGTGTTTACTTCGTAAGACCCATGAGCAATGGCAGCAGTTGATCTGGAAGTGATTTGCCTTCAAATGACTTGGAAGGCATAAAGTCAATAGATGAATTCTAGAGCCAACAAAGAATATTCTAGACATAACTTGGTGACTGTAAGTAACTGTGATACTAATTTATGAGTCAACTGGATGCATGTATTTGAGGAATCGAAGTAATAAGTGAGAGACATTTTTAGAAGCTAAGTCCTTGAAAAATGTATGAAACTCGGCACTATTTTAGTAGGGACATAAATGTAAAAGTGAAATGAATAAGGCCAGGTGGCATTTTGGTTTGGTAGGTTGAGTTTTGTTTATTTATGTTTACCATCAATAAGAAAACACTAAGACTATGATATGGGCAACACTAAGGCCAATGCTCCTCAAAATACCACAAAACTCTCATTATCCTTATTAGTATAGTCTCTATATTTTTTAGTTAGATTTTCCAAACTTCAAAATTAATGGTGTTTTTGGTGTTTTTGGCTCTGAAGATCACTGTGCTTGCTTCCAAGTCCATTGGATATAACACAGGAATGTCTTCTTAATTTGCCTAGTATGTTTCCAATTACTATCTCTGATGTCAAAGTTTTGTTGTTAAATCCAAAGTTTAATTAGCTAACTCCATTTCTCAAACTGTCTTAATGGTACTCATTATGAGAGGAAATATCCCAAGTTCTCATACTAGGCAATATGGTCCTTCATAATTGGAATACAGTATGTATTCCCAACTTTATTCTTAATCTGACCTTTCATCCTATAACCCTAAACAGATCACTCACCAATCAGGATTACTCAAGATTCTCCACTGCCCACTATTGTGCCCCTGGAATGCATGTCTCATTTCCTAGCCTCCTAGCCTTCCTTTCCTTTCCTTCTCCTAAAGCCCTCCATTTTATTCCTTATGTTTCACAAGTAAGTGAAACAAGTTCAGACCTTAGCATAATACCAACCAGTTATGTGTATTTATCTTCTCTTTTAAAGGTGTGCCCAAATCAGAGGAAACCATCTTAACAGAGACTTATTTAAACAAAAAGTCCTTTGTACTCCTAAGCAATAGGGAAATCATTGTGTAGGTATACTATAGACATCAGTAGAGATGGGTCTCAGTTTGCCTATTAATCAAAACTTGTTCCGCCATTTTTCTTGCCAATTGCTGAATAAACTTTGATGGGTTTGGCATCTGACTACTGGAATGATATAAAAAATGGGCATTCAGAGCCTAGGGTTCTGATGGTGAGATGATGTATGAGTGTGCCTCTGGTGATAATAACACTTTCTTTTTGGTCAAATTTATAATTTCTGAAGAACTGGAAGAGCATTAGTTACAGTGATATATGACCACTTATAAATTGTGCAGTTTAAACAAGTAATCAATTGTCTCTTCAGTTGTTAGCAAGTAAGAAGGGGGTGGAACAGTCATTTATTAAATGTACTTCAGGTAACAGTGAAGGTCTGGAATCAAATGTACTCTTGAAAATATTGCTTGTTGACAGAAGAGGGCATTGGAAGCATGGGGTTAGGGATATTAAAAATGTTTTTGTGTTTCTTTGTTTTTGTTGTTGTTTTATGAGAAGAAATATATCCCAGATGTTTAGCTTCTAGAAGACATATCTACCACTATGTCTTTGTTGTGGAACTCAGAGCCACTTCCCAGTTACAAAGACAGTATGTCCATGCGACTGAAGACATTTAGAGGCATTTAGAATGGCAGATACCAAACTTTTCTATTTTGTGTGTGTGTGTGTGTGTGTGTGTGTGCGTGCACGCGCGTATGCACATGCATGCACACACACAGGATTTTTATGTAAATATTAAGCTTTTGAAATATGTTCCATGAATAATTTTCAGTAATCTTCCCGCATTTATCTAATTTAAATCTTCAAATTGCACCATGTTCTGTGGCCTCTCTCCACCAATCATATGATGCCTTCCCTATTTCCTTGGTATCTGTACATAGCTCATTATGGTGTGTGTATGGTGGTGAGTGGGATCCTTTTATTTGTCTCCCAGTTTGCTTTCCAGTTTATAAAGATGATAGACTGTTCTGTCTGCAGTGAACATTGTAATATGTATATCTGTTTTTGATCTTTAAAAAATCATCACAAAGTATGTACATATGATCCTGTCAACTTTTACATATGGAGCATGATGCACCGATAACTATGTAGTGGTGAAAATAAAGTTTTGGACTACATGAAAACTCAGGTCTCTCCTCTTTTGAAAGTCAAGAAAAGTTATGTCCATTAGCTCTTTGGGATAAACATCTAGAATAGGATGATTTTGCCTAATATAGTACAGAGCAGTGTATTTTACTGTCAAAATGTGTAAAAGTATCTGTATTAATGATCAAATAAATTTATTGAACTGAAGGCTGTCCATCGATAGTTTTAAAGTTAGGGGGTTTTTTTTAAGTAGAAAATACTCACATAAGTCAAGCAGAGAAAGTCAATTATAATATGATTTTGCTTACTTGTGAAACATAAGGAATAAAATGGAGGACTTTAGGAGAAGGAAAGGAAAGCCGAATTGGGGTAAATCGGAGGTGGAGACGAACCATGAGAGACTATGGACTCTGAGAAACAAACTGAAGGTTATGGAGGAGAGGAAGGTGGGGGAATGGGTGAGCCTGGTGGTGGGTATTAAGGAGGGCACATATTGCATGGAGCACTGGATGTGGTGCATAAACTATTAATCTTGGATCACTGAAAAAAAAATAGAATACATTCTCATAGTGAGTGAAGGCAAAGAGTAAAGAAGAGATAAAAAACATGGAAACTCTATGCTTGACAAACTCGCTTCCTGAAAAAAAAATCAAATGCTGCATGCTTATTATATAGCAATTATATCCACTTGTTATGTCAGCTCCTTTTTAAGGTAGAGGCAAGAGAAACTTTGAGAAAGAATTTGAAGAGTAAAATGCACATGTAGCAGAATAGTCTTAAGTGGAAAGACTGGACTCCTTTATACCATCTCTTATCCAGCATAGAAATGAAGTTAGGTTGTATTGCTCTTCTTCCAAGCTCCAGAGGCCTTTGAGAGTTGAATTTTACTTGGTGTGACTTCTCAGAGCTCCTTGTGGCCAACATATTCTCCAGGGGGCTTCATGATACTTGTCACAATAAATTAATTAGACCAGGGGCTCTTCATTAAAGGAAACTGTGAGTGAAGAGTCTGAAATCAACAATTCTCTAAGTCAAGGCTTAGAAACAAAATATTCTTACCTGCATTTCTCCCTACAGGAAGCTTTGGAAAGGAAAGTTGCCGTGTATTACTTTTCAAAGGTGAAAGGGAAGAGGGGGTATAGCTCAGTGGTAGAGCATTTGACTGCAAAGGTGAAAGGGAGAGTTTACTTGTTCAGAATCCCAACAAGCCATATTTCCTTCATGTAAGGGTTATGCAGAACAACTATAAAATTGCATGACTCCAAGTGGGAATAGGTCTTTTTTTGTGAAAAGGGCAAATATTCCTTTAACAAATACTTCCATTGGCAAATTGTTAATGGGGCTATCATGAAGGGCTTATATGATGATCCAGGAGATAATTGAGAAATTTGGGATGCTTGTTCTTCTCTACCAAATCTGGCTTATGTTCTTTCTGAGCCAAGCTGTTGACCTTTTCTTACTTCTTTTGTTAAGCTGTGGCACCAAAAGGATTATGTATCCAAACAATTTTAGAGAAGCTTTTCACCATGAGAAAAGTAGGGGGCTTAAATTTATTGAATACTGCTGCATTTAACCTATTTAATTGGAACACGTTAATTAGATCTAATTGCAAAGTTGTTTTAATTGGAAAATCAAGCATTGCACTGATATTGGTGTGCATGATTAAACAAAGTAACTGAGGTCACCAGTAGATTGTGTAAGATTCGTGCCTGTGATTGATTAAGTATGAAAGCTAATCAATTTAATTTATGTGATTGATGTTAATTCTTTCCTTTTGAAATTGCCTGTTCGTATCTTATTTTATCAAGATACCATGTGTGGAATGTCAACTAAACTACAGTAGCTCTTCAATTTGTTTATTTTGGTATAATGATGTGTTTATTTCTGATCTAAGTAGTTTTAACATGGTTTTTGTGTCACTAATTAAGATTTTCAAGTTACTGGAAATAAAATTAGATTTTCTATTAAGAAAATTTAATTTTCCTGGGGAAATAATTCAAGCAACATGGGAAACTTAACCTATTAGTTCCATTAGTGGAGTTGATAGTTTATTGCTTTAAAACATATGCCATGCAGCTCAGGAACAAAGGTGTCCCTTTTTTTAATCATCTCAGTGTCAATGTGCTTTATGCTTCCTGATCACAATGATGATAACTGTAATAATAATGAGGAGATGAAGAACATTTATATAGTACTTATGTACTACTTATTATATGATATTATGTGCCGGCATTGTTTTAATTTCATTAAATATAATAACCCATTCAATAACTTATATTATGTAAATGCATTTGCTTCTGTGAATTTTCTTTTATCAAATTCACAGTGGTAATATCTTCTTTATATATTGGTTGCTGTTTTTAGCACAGTGGCAAACATATGTAGTTATGTCATAACAAGATAAAATTACTTGCCTCGCTTATATATTTAGTAGATACTTGATAATTTTCATATTTAACATTGTAAAAGTTGAGTCTACTCATATGATTAGATCTGTACCTTGCATCAGTCAGGATTCTCCAGAGAAACAGAACCAGTATGAGGTATTTATATCTTTATCTTATCTATATCTACCTATGTAGATACCTACCTACCCATAGAGAAAATTCCTTTAAGGATTTCTTTTAAGGACTTGGCTTCTGTGATTTGGGGTAGGGAATGGTTTGCAAGTCTGAAATTTTAAGGCAGCCTGGCAGGCTAGACACTCAGGCAGAAGGTGATGCTGCAGCTCTGAGACTGGTATCTGTGGAGAGGGCCACCAGGCTGGAAACTGCACAGGAGTTGATATTGAGGTCTTAGAGAATTTCTTTTTCTTCTTCTTCAGAAAACCTCAAGTATTGTTCTTAAGTTCACTAACTGTTTGGACCGACATCCACCCACAATATTGAGGGCAAACTCCTTTGCTTAAAGTTAATTGATTATAGCTATTGACCACATCTATAAAATGCCTTTACAGAAAGACCTAGGTAAGTGTTTATGTAACTGGGTACGATATGCTAGCTGTGTTGATATATACAATTCACCATCACATAACTTAAATTTATGTTAATGGTATATAAAAGTGAGCAGGAGTCATGGGAATGAATATATGTCTAATATAGTGAAATATCAATGTAATATTATTCTGGAGTTAGATAATAGTACTGATAACTTGGTAATAGTTTGCAATGTTAGGGTTGTGACAGACTTTTTGAAATCTTTTCTTCCTTGTCTTTCAATTTTCCAGACTCCCTTGTAGCCTGGGGGCCATGGACTCAGTTTTTATGCAAAAGACATAACTATAGATCTCCTGAGGAAGGGATGTTGTCATGAGGAAACTTAATTTTTTTCTAAATAAAACACAAAATAAAAATAAAAAACAAATACTGCTGCACAGATTTTCTTCTTCCCTTTCTTCTTGCCCAAGCTATAGAAATGAAGCCTAGAAAAGTGGCAGTCACTCACAACCATAAGGAAAAGAGCCAATATGCCAAAGATGGGAAAGCTCTGAGGTAGGAAGAACTAGTCTCCCGGAGGGTTGTACTGAGTGGTTACTCTTGGCTACTACTCCCTGTCACTGGACTTTTTGTTGTGCAGGAAAAACAATACACGTCTGTTTTAAAGCTACTACAATATGTGATCCCTTGAGTTTATTTGCTTGTTTGCTTTTGTTTTTGTTAGTATCAGGGCACAATGCTCACTAAGGTTTTTTTGTTTTGTTTTGTTTTACTATTTTTATTAGTAAGGGGAGAATCTGTTTATATTTATTGGATATACAAAGCAAACTATGATATAGAATTTCATCATCATCTTTGACAATTAATGTCATTTTATCAGGAGAGATAATTCTAAAAGAATATAAAAGCATTACAGACTTTCCAAAGCAAAATCAAGGGCTCTTCCAAGAATATGCAGTGTTGAGTAGTAGGGATGATGAAATCATCTACATACTGGTTTTTCCTGAGCTCTATTACTCTCCCTATTCATTAGTAACTGATACTATTTAAAGTTAATTTCTAATATAAAGGATAATAGGTACATGTCTATAGATTTTTGGAGGGGGGTAAGAATGCGAGTAGGATACTTGAAAATTAATGCTATACTTTTTTCCAGCTGTTTATGAATAAACTCCTCTCCTCCCCAGAGATGAAAGGGAATGATGATGGTATCAAAAACATAATCTTACCTTTTCCTTGTTCTCATATAATGTTTATTGTCTGGTACAGATTCATAAAAAAATGTATACTGGGTCCCTGAATGAATGAAAAGCAAATTAGTTAAATATCAGTATACCAGAGATATCATGTCAGAAGTGCTTATAGAAGAACAAACAAAAATAATAAGAACTTAGCCTAAAAAGGAAGTTTCAAGAAGATATACATGAGGGGCGCCTGGGTGACTTAGTGGGTTAAAGCCTCTGCCTTCTGCTCAGGTCATGATCTCAGGGTCTTGGGATCGAACCCTGCATCGGGCTCCCTGGGAGCCTGCTTCCTTCTCTCTCTCTGCCTGCCTATCTGCCTACTTGTAATCTCTCTCTCTCTGTCAAATAAATAAATAAAATCTTTAAAAAAATTAAAAAAATTAAAAATTAAAAAAAGACGATATACATGAATTCTATGAAATTTTGAAGTATATAAACAAAGAGAATGCCATTTAATTTGATAAAATCAAGACCACAAGAGTAAGGATCACTTTTTGCAATTTTAAGTTAAAAATATATAAGGGATTATCTCTTTTGATTTTAAGATTTTAAGTCATACACACACATATGAGTGTTTATGTGTGTATATATATTATATACGTGGTGTAAAATAAGGAATAAAGTTTTTATTTCAAAGGTTTTCAAAATCTTGAGGCATAAATACAGGCAGATCTTGGCATTTCCATGTGTTGATTTTTCATTTGTTTGCAATAATTTCTTTCATTGTTTAGAACACCATAACCTCAGTGTCAGACACTTGACATACAAACAGCTAACACTGTGTGTAATGGAGAAGTTGCTTACAAACGTAAGATCAACATTTATAAATTTGGTGATTTTACATAAGATTCCCTATTTCTTAGTTCTCTTGAATGATAGGGAAAATATGGGAGCACTGAACCTGCCTTCTAAAATGCCATTGATAGGCTGGATCTGACAAATGGGTGTCCTATTAGATCAGGCATGTAATTAGAATTCACCTCAGGTCCCCCCATTCCCTGTTCTCTTCCAAAAATGATATATTTACTCAGTTACCATTAATCAAGGAACCTGAATAGAGAAATACAGAAGTACATCTTTGTAATTACTACTTTCTAAAGGAAAACAAAGTACAGACCAAAGGGGCTTTCATGGTGCAAGAAAATGCAATAAAGCATATTCCACTAAGGGAATAAAGAATATTATAACATGTTCAATAGCAAATTGACAGTATAATCTAGAATTATACAGCTCAGTATGGTAGTCACTAGATATATGCAGCTATTGAGCTCTTCAAATGTGGCTAGTGCAAATCAAATATAAGGTGTAAGTTGAAAGGTATACTGGGTTTTGAAAACTTATTGAAAAATAATTTAAAACTTTTTAATTATATGTTTAAATGAAGTATTTTTTAGATCATGAGTTGTATAAATTATTGAAATTAATTGCTACCAGTTTTAAAGCTATAGAAGCTATATATGTTTGCTCCCCAAGCCCAAATAATTAGTACTAGTAAAATAGCATCTTATTTGTATGTCTTTTATTTCTTTTTCTTGCCTAGTTAATCTCATCAGAACCTCTAGTTCAGGTTGAATGTTATATAGAAGTGATGAAGTAGATATCCTTACCTTATNTTTTTTTTTTAATTGGAGCACTCATATTTTTTTTTCAGTTTGTTAATATGGTGAATTATATTATATTTTGCATGTTAAACCAGCCTTGCATTCCTGGGATAAATCCCATTTAGTCATGATGTATTCTTGTTTATATATTGCTAGTATATATATATTCCTGTGTGTATATATTACTAAAATTATGTTTCAAATTCCTGTATCTCTGCTTAAGAGGAATATTTAGTTTGTGGTTTATTTTCCTTGTATAGTCTTTATCAGGTTTTGTATCAAGGTGATTCTAGCTTTATAGAATGAGTTTGGAAATATTCCCTTTCCCACAATATTCCAGAAGAGTTTATATGGAAATACCTCCTCCCCACCCCCACACAAAAACCCTTAATTGTTTTATGGAAATCACCTATGAAGACATTGGCACATAGTTATTATCTTTGTGAAAAGTTTATTAAGTACAACTTAAATTTATTTAATAGATGTAAGGTATGCGGATTATTGTATTTCTTCTTTAGTGAAGCTTGGTAGTTTATGTTTTTCAAGGACTTTTTCCTTTTCATCTAAGCATGGATTTTATTGACAAAAAGGTTTTCATC
>LNAC01000074.1:5087022-5130876 GCA_002007465.1 Ailurus styani
TTTTTTTTTAATGTGACAGATAGATGGAGATCACAAGTAGGGAGAGAGGCAGGCAGAGACAGAGGATGAAGAGAAAAACTGAACAAATATATGTGCACATCACATTACATCACATAAGCCTATTTAGGACATAGTCTATCTCTGAAGCTAGTTACTTCTGAGAGAGAAGGGGTTTTACCAAGACATTACAGAGACTTTTAAGAATAAAGAAGTTAGGGCTCCTAAGTAGCTCAGTTGGTTAAGTGTTCAACTCTTGATTTTGGCTAAGGTCATGATCTCAGGGTTGTGAGATGGAGCCCTGCCAAGGGCTCTGTGCTGAGCGTGGAGCCTGCTTAGGATTCTCTCTCTCCCTCTCCTTTACTGCCCTCCAGTCTATCCCCCACATACTCTCTCTCTCTCTGTCTTTCTCAAAAAAAGAAAATGAAGATCCATTTGCAGTGATCTGGATAGAGCTAGAGAGTATCATGCTAGGCAAAATAAGTCAGTCAGAGAAAGACAGATACTATATGATTTCACTCATGTGGAATTTAAGAAACAAAATAAACAACTATAGGAGGAGAAAAGAGGCAAAACAAGAAACAGACTCTTAATCATAGAGAGCAAACTGATGGTTACCAGAAGGAAGGGGGTTGGGGAATGGGTTAAGTAGATATTGGGAATTAAGGAATATACCCGTGATAAGCACCAGTTGTTGTATGAAAGTGTTGAATCACTATATTGTACACCTGAAACTAATATTGCACAGCATATGAACTAGCTGAAATTTAAATTTAAAAAAGAGTNAGCACCAGTTGTTGTATGAAAGTGTTGAATCACTATATTGTACACCTGAAACTAATATTGCATGGCATATGAACTAGCTGAAATTTAAATTTAAAAAAGAGTAAAAAAAAAGAATAAGGAAGTGAATGGAGGCTGGTGATAGGAGTAGAGGTGGAAATGATAATTACTTCTGTGTTCCATGCCATCCTTTAGAAATTTTTTGAATTAGAAACTTTAAATCATCACTAGAAATTTTTGATTCATTGAGTGTAGTCAAGAAAAATCATCAAATCTTTAATGGCAGACTAGTAGTAGACTAGACTTCTCTTTATTGTGATGTTTGACTCTGCTTTTTAAACATAATCAGATGATTTAGATATATTCTTTTTTTTTTAAAGATTTTTTATTTATTTATTTGACAGAGAGAAAGAGAGATCACAAGTAGGCAGAGAGGCAGGCAGAGAGAGAGGAGGAAGCAGGCTCTCTGCCGAGCAGAGAGCCCAATATGGGCCTCGATCCCAGGACCCTGAGATCGTGATCTGAGCCGAAGGCAGAGGCTTTAACCCACTGAGCCACCCAGGTGCCCTAGATATATTCTTATAAATTTTACCCTACTGGTTTTTTACTGCCATTCCTGCTTATTGCATCTTTTCAGAATCTTGATTCTGTAAACTGTCATATTAACTTACCCTTCTAGACCGAGATCACCTGAAAATGTGATAAGCATACCTCCTTTATTTCTACCACATTGATAAAAGTGTTTCATAGGACAAGGCCAAATATACCGGTTGAGCTTTTTTGCTTTATGATTATTATTATTATTATTCCTGGACAAAAACTTGAATAAGTAACAACTAGTACATGACAAAACTCAGGTAAAAATATTCAGTTTTTCTACTAGTATCCATGTTAGCTTGATAATGTCACTAGTAAGCATTCACAATCACATACGATTATAATCAGGGTTGGGTAAGGATAAGAAATTAAAGAAAGATTAGGTTTATTTGTTGTACAGAGTTCATGGTTTAAATAAAGAGACAGAGAACAATGATTTTGCATTGTGATGCATCTACTTCAACTATGTCAAAACAGACAAAAGAGTTCAGTATTACTGTGTTAGAATGTCTACATATGTGGTATGCATCTGTAGGAGTGCTGACAATACTGATTCTGTCTTTGGCCCTTCATCTTGTCCATGTTTGCTCAATGACCTTTCTTGGGGCTATGTGTCCCAAGCCTCTTGGAGATTAACATACATACCTTGGAAATGCCTGCTGAGCCTGGGGTGGGAGGAGGCTTGTTTTGGCCTCCCATGGGTCTGTTAGACCCACAAAATCTAACTAAAGCTTAGCTATCAATTAAGTGCCTACAAGACTTTTGAGGTGCATGTAAACACTTTGATCTTACTAGGATGCCCTCCTTCGTGTCCCTTTGCTCTCTAAAACCTCTGGACTAAAGTTTGGATTTGGTGGAGAATAATTTGCAGCTGCTGTGGATCATCCTCTGCCCGATCCCCCATCAGTAAGTTACCCTGAATAAAACTCCGTTTAAACTGTATGCAGTGACATCCTTCATTTTCTGGTCTCAAAGTGCCTTCTCAGTTTAGGGGATATATTTTGTTTCTCTCCTGCCTTCTAATAGCATCTATTGGTTCTTTTTCTGTAAAATTACTTACAGCCATTTATTGATAATCCACTCTACTCTCCCAGTTGGTCTGGTGCTTTGATAGTGTAGTTTCCAAGTTCCGTTTCACACATATGATCTTTTATGTGACCTTTTCTCACCATGCCGATTGTCATTTCTGCCTGCTTAATCTGTCAGTATGCTTTGTGAACCTATGTTCAGTGNATAATTTGCAGCTGCTGTGGATCATCCTCTGCCCGATCCCCCATCAGTAAGTTACCCTGAATAAAACTCCGTTTAAACTGTATGCAGTGACATCCTTCATTTTCTGGTCTCAAAGTGCCTTCTCAGTTTAGGGGATATATTTTGTTTCTCTCCTGCCTTCTAATAGCATCTATTGGTTCTTTTTCTGTAAAATTACTTACAGCCATTTATTGATAATCCACTCTACTCTCCCAGTTGGTCTGGTGCTTTGATAGTGTAGTTTCCAAGTTCCGTTTCACACATATGATCTTTTATGTGACCTTTCTCACCATGCCGATTGTCATTTCTGCCTGCTTAATCTGTCAATATGCTTTGTGAACCTTTGTTCAGTGGACATACTGTATGAATCATGTAATTTCTTTATTGATGATGCATTTCTCTAGATAAAGGAAAGCTAGTAACTCAGGAAAAATGCAAGTAGAAGAACTGGAGAGCAAGCCTTGTGACTAAAGGCTCACAAACTTTTAAGGGGAATCCTTTTTCTTTCCACCCAAAACCAAGGTCATTGCAGGAAATTTCCCTTAGTGCCTCTCTTGGCTAACACTGTTTTATTGTTTTCACTGTTATTTTTGCTTTGTCTTGTTGAAGGCCACACTACATCTCCACCTACACCAAGGTCCCTGTCCTTGAATGACCATTAAAACTTAACCCCCCAGATTAGATATTGTAAACTCTCTTAGGATAGCTGTAGTAACAGCTCTCTACTCTGCTTTTCAGCTGTCTTCAGGACTCTTTCTGAGGAAAACTCCCAGTTCCTTTCCTCATTCTTCATTTGTTTTCTTTACTATCTTTAACAATCACGTTGAGACCCTCCTGATATTAATGAACTCAGACCTAATTAACTACTCCAAAGGCTAGGTTGACTACAGTAAGGATATGTGTTTATTTTTCTGAATTATTATTAGTATTGTACACTTATCTAAGTGTTCATATGTTTTATCTCAATTCCATCATTCTGTTCAACTCAATACAAGATATTCTTCTTTTCAGAAGTCACTTAAAATTCATCTTTGTAGTTATTTTATTTTGGGTAGTATGGTCCAGTATTACTACATTAAAAAATAGGGGCGCCTGGGTGGCTCAGTGGTTTAAAGCCTCTGCCTTCGGCTCAGGTCATGATCTCAGGGTCCTGGGATAGAGCCCCATCTCGGGCTCCCTGCTCAGCAGGGAGCCTACTTCCTCCTNGGCTCAGTGGTTTAAAGCCTCTGCCTTCGGCTCAGGTCATGATCTCAGGGTCCTGGGATAGATCCCCGTGTCGGGCTCCCTGCTCAGCAGGGAGCCTACTTCCTCCTCTGTCTCTCTGTCTGCCTCTCTGCCTACTTGTAATCTCTCTCTGTGTCAAATAAATAAATAAAATCTTTTAAAAAATACATTAAAAAATCTGTGTTGGCCCACTTCGAATTTTATCATTATATTATGTCATCATATAATATTATTTATGTCTATCATAACACACTTATATATATTAGGACACTTTAGGATATAATTCTTTATGTTTAATATTCCTTCCTTAGATATATGAATCTCTAATACAGTATTTATAAAGTTTACTTATAATTTTTACTACTACAGATTAATTTAAATACATTTGTGATTGTGATTTTTTTCAGACTGTATGAAGTATATACAATATGTACAGCCACATTCTTTTACAAATATGTTATATGCTTTATTACATCAGGAATCAAGAGATAAAAGATAAAGTAATGGAAATTAAGTTTATAATTCCTGATTTTAAAAAATTGTTTTAGTCTGTGAATTTCCATTCTCCCTTGTTATAAGCTATATCTATTCAGAGTATATATGTATAACTTAGAGAACATGAGAGAGAAATATGAGCATGCCATCCTACATTCATCAAAATGGAAGTCTCTTATGAAAAGTATACTTTTGATGATTTGGTAATAGATTAGAGCTCAAAAAGAATGAACTAAATAATCCTGTCTTAGAATAAGAAAGCACATTTTGGCCAGCATCTGGACCATATCAACTTAACTCCTTTACACAATATTCTTTTCACAATTCAACTTGACCTTGAATGTGATTGCTTTTCTAGCTCTAAGTACTGCTCTTAAATATATGATGCCTACTGTGTTGTCAGATGGGTAGCAGATCTGAAATGTACAAAATTAGAATGAGATGTGTATACCCAGGTGCATAGAGTTTGTGAAGGCCAGATCAAATCCTGTTGTGATGAAGTGTTAACTTGAAAGGATTGTTAGCCATAAAAAAGTTCCCTACCATGTACTCAGCTACACCTAAATTCAGCTAGTTAATGTGGGCTCCATTTCTTTGCTTGAGGTGAAATTCGTGTGAACTGTGAATGCTTGATCAGGAATATTTCTCTGGCTTTGCCTGGCCAGAGAGACCCAGGGAGAGAAAAGCCCCAGGCCAAGAACATCCTGCTGACCAATTGTTGCTAGTCTACAGCTCAGAAATGAGGAAAGGAACAGGGCATCACTAGGGTACATGGGAAATTTAGGCTTTTTGACATTCTGTTTCCAATCTCCAAATAACATTGGTTACTTTTCATTCATTTCCAGCCCCAAACAAATAAAACAAAAAACCCCACAAAACAAAACAAAACAAAACAAAAATAAATAACAACAACAACAGCAAAACTTCTATCCTGGAGATAAAGAAGTCCTTTCTGTTTTAAATTTAGAAAGCAGTGCTGTTAAGTCCCAGGAAATGCTAAAATTGATCTGCTTCTTTGCAGTACCAGGATCGGAGGCATCAGCCGGTTTTTAGAAAAAAAAGTGTTGCAACTGGAACTATAGGAAAACAATTAAGTATAGACTTGGGAGAGAGCTGCAGACCTAAATCCAGATGAGTGGGACTAGCAGAAGGTGGGGTAGTTGCACAAAGATAGAACCAACCAGTGAAACGGAACATGGCATTTTTGAATTACTTTAAAATTACAGAAGTGAAAAATTTTCCTAAAGATCCTATACCAAGATAGCACCTAACACAAATACTGATGCTTTTTTATGCCTTTTCTATAAAATGGGAAATAAAGCACAAAGGAGTACAGATTACACAAAAGACAAGGATGGATCAGAGCAAAACAAATATGACAATGGCACATTAGGATGGTAGCTTCGAATGCATCATTCCTTCAACAAGTATTTACTGAGCCACTATTTTTGCTTTTATTTTTCCAGGCACCATGCAAAGACCTAGAGATACTACAGTGTATAAAACCAAAAATAATATCTGAAATCTTCACTTATGTGAAATCACTTAAGTAAAAAAGAATGACATACATAAATATAAAATTATAGCTATGTTATTGTTGGTAAGGGGAGTGGGGTGATAAGAGAATATGATAGGGAAGGGATACTGGTATACAGGTGATGTCTCCTTGAGGGAGTGAATTTTGAGCTGAGATAGGAAGAAAATGTAGGGATTTGTTAAATGGAGAAGGGCTGTTTTGAGTAGAGTTCAGACTTCTGGGGGGAATTCTGGGCAGACAACGCTGCATGCCAGAGTCTCTGGCTAGAAGGAGAATATCAGTTGTGAAAGATTTAAAGTATGAAGTTAAAGAATGAACATGAGCATACAAAGAGATGCAGACCCCATGTCTGATCATTCAGTGTCTTGTAAGCCACATAAAGAAACTTCACCTGTTATCTTAAGAGAACTGGAAGCCAAACTTCAGTGTGAAGTATGGACTTGGTATCATTAAGAACAGATGTAGGTTGACTGGGAAGGAGCCTAATTTAGGAATGGAAAGGAATGATGATGATAGGTTGGTTCAGAGTACAATTGGAGAGGATTAAGAGAATGGGGGAAATGTGAGACATATTTGAGAGAAAAAGTCCATGTGCAGATAGATGCAACAGCAAGCAAGTACTGTAGCTAACCCCTGCCACTCCCTCTCAAACAGCAGTGTTTGTTCAGAGGTTGTTCATAGTGCTACAGCCAGTACATCTTCAAACTAAATGTCATTCTCTGATGCAGGTTCAGAATTTTTAAATGGTTTTTATTGTGATAAGATTAAATCTTAGAGAGGGAGACAAACCATAAGAGACTCTTAACTCTAGGAAACAAGCTGAGGGTTGCTGGAGGGGAGGGCACAGGGTAATTGGGTGATGAGCATTAAGGACGGCACGTGATGTGATGAGCACTGGGTGTTATATGCAATGGATGAATAATCGAACTCTACTTCCGAAACTAATGATACACTATATGTTAATTAACTGAATTTAAATATAATATTTTTTTTAAAAAGAATGAATCTTAGCACAGAAAGTGCAGAGGCCAGGTAATTTAGAGTCCTTCGGTAAGGAAAGGGTGTGTGTGTGTGTGTGTGTGTGTGTGTGTGTGTGTGTGTGTGTGTGTTTATGGGCAGAGGAGGAGCAAAAACTTTAGCAGAAAGTTAAGTTACTTATTTCCTTAATATTTTTTCCTGAAATGAATATAAGTAATGTCCTCTGTTTGAGCTTTGTGTGATTATTTTTACAGAGATGGAAAATGGGGGTAAAAGATACAGAAAACTGACACATCCTGAAATCCTGCTACTCATTTTGCTTGCTCTTTTAGAAGTTTATTTGAATTGTAGACTCTCAGGCCCAAACTCAGCCCTCCCTGATCAGAATCTATTTGTTAACAGATCTCCAGGTGGTTTGGATGCACACTCAAGTTTGAGAATCAGTATTTGAAAAACGTATCTAGTAACCATCCCAGACATGGGATGGAGCACTGCACTACTGCACATTATTTGAAAAATTGTGGTCCCTTTGATGCTCAGCCTCTTTTAACATACACATTCACACAACGTGACCCGAAGTTCATTTTTTTTTTTTAAAGATTTTATTTATTCATTTGACACACACAGAGAGATTACAAGTAGGCAGAGAGGCAGGCAGAGAGAGAGGAGGAAGCAGGCTCCCTGCTGAGCAGAGAGCCCGATGCGGGCCTCGATCCCAGGACCCTGGGATCATGACCTGAGCCGAAGGCAGCAGCTTTAACCCACTGAGCCACCCAGGCGCCCCGAAGTTCATTTTTAAGTGCCGTATGCGTGCGCAGATACCACATTCGTTATACATCTGTCTAAGGCTATTCATAATTAAAAGAAAAGCACACCAACTTTTGAAAATGATAATGGATGAAAGTAAAGTCAGTTGCAATGACGAATGAAGAAAAATAAATCATAGATCACATTTATTAAAAAGGAATTCCACCTGAGAACTTAAGAAAGAATGTGCCCCTAACCACAAACTTAAGTCAAAAGATCAAAAGCCTTCTTTAAAGTTGTCTGTCTGTGGAGGTTCTTACACTTTCTCCCCTTTCCATTAAAAAACAAATTGTCTCCCATTCCAGTTAGCTACTGCTATGTATCAAACCAATCCATCATTTAGCAGGTTAAAACAACAAGTGATTTCTGTATCTCATGGTTCTATAAATTGACTGGGCTCCCTTGAGTCCTTCTAGGTTGGAGTCTTTTCAGTCAAAAGGAATCAGAGGTTGGGGACATTTCAAGGCTTGACTGGGCCTTTTACATAGGGTTATTCATCATGTGATGGGCAGCTGAGGCTGACTGTCCTCTCATAGCTCAGTTGGTGTGCTGATTTGGATGGCTTCCCATGGTCTCTCCATGTCCTTGCCTTTTCAGTGCAGAAGGGAAGGAGAGAAGAGAGGACAGGAGAGACACAGAGAGGGAAGGAGAGAGAGAGATTTCTAAAGAACATTAGACAAACTTAAGCAGAATTTCCACAGGTAGAATGGAATATATAATCACTACAAATTAGATGCTGTTTTCACCCCTCCCTAAATATAGATTTCATTTGCATCATCATCTCGTCTGCTAAAGGTCATTTTTAAAATGTGAATTTTTAAATGTCAGCTAACAAGGAAGTTTGACTACTCAATCTCTCCTGTTATTCTGACTCCACAAGTCTATTATTAAGAACGTTTTAGTAGTTGATTGCTGATATTCCTAATTAAGCACTGGTTTGTGTAAATTGATTTAAGACGACATAATTTTTAAAAATCATGTGGCACAGAATCTGCTTGATAGTTCGGTTGCATATCCCTTTCTTGACCAAAATGCACGAAGTGAATTTGCACAAAGAAATATAATTGTAATATAATTGTTGAAACTCCCACTGAGCCACAGATTCTATGCTCTTAAAGACCATTGCTCAGGGGTTTGATAGGAAAAAAAGCTGTGTTGGATGGAAGAATGGACAAAAACCTCAGACAAACTAGAAAACCCATAAAGTCTTTCTAACTTGATGATCCTATAATTCTAGTGTCCCTTCTACATTTAACTTGGGCAAATCATAGTGAGCTTTCTCTTTGACTCAAGCCCCTTAGATGCTTTCTAAAAGAGACTCAATTAATTGCTGCTGCCATTGTCACAATCAAATTATCTATCCTGTGAAAAACCTGACTCTCTAATTAATGTTGTAGCATATGTGCATTAATCTGTCTGCTCCTCCAGTTCTCTAATGAGACAAAACTCACTACAAGATCTTTCTTAAGGAGTAATAAACTGACTGACTCAGCATGACACCATTACCTAATTAATAAAATAATGGTGACAATTTTGAAATCTCTATGCTGTGATTTTTCCTTAAAGAAAACTGTTTTGCAGATTTGGAAAGGGACACAAGAAAGGATGTAAATTTAGCAGTTAGCAACCTTTGACTAAACAAACAAGGGATTAGATGGAATCAATAATGCCAGAAAGAATTTCTTCCAAACAGTCCAGGAAATCTGGAAATGCAAGAAAATAAGTCTGTATCAGAGAAAACAGTCTGTTTATAGTGACATCTAGTGGTATTCATTTTCATGTTTGCCCATGCCTTAATGAATTCCCCAGGAAGATGGCAAATACAGAAAATTTATTATTCTACTTAAAAAAAAATCAACAGGGCGCCTGGGTGGCTCAGTGGGTTAAAGCCTCTGCTTTCGGCTCAGGTCATGATCTCAGGGTCCTGGGATCGAGGCCCACATCGGGCTCTCTGCTCAGCAGGGAGCCTGCTTCCCCCTCTCTCTCTGCCTGCCTCTCTGCCTCCTTGTGATCTCTCTCCCGCTGTGAAATAAATAAATAAAAATCTTTAGAAAAAAAAAAAATCAACACAAATGTACAACTGATGTAACATGTAATTGGACTAACAAGAATTACTATTTCACAAAACTACATGAACTGGTATCATCTCATGATTGAAAGACCTATATTGGAAAGTGGTGATGGTAAATGAATTATGATGGACATGATGACCACAGGACACAGAATAATGTCTCCCTCATGTATAAATATGTTCATTTCTTTATGTTGAACCATGTAGCCATGGATTTTATATATAGATATAGATATATTTATATATAGATCTATTTTATATATATTTTATATCTAGCTATATATCAATATATATTTCAGATAAATGAAACCAACTAATCAGAAGTTTATATATATTATATATTTTTATAGTTTATATATAGTTTTATTTTACATATATATTTATAGTTTATATATAACTATACATATCTATGTCTATATATATAAAATCAATCTATGTATAAAGATAGATACATAAAGATATATCTATAAATATATCCTTATTTCAGATAAATAAAACCAACTAATCAGGAGTTTCATGGTATAAATACTTTTGTGAAAAATGAATCAAATTCTGGCAGATTTATCTTAAACTAAGATAATTAAAGGGACAACATTCCCCAAAGGTTATAATGTAGAATACTGTCAGCTTCTGTTTTCTGATAGTTTACACTGGAAGAGTTTGACTAACTCTGTTAGAAATGTGATGTGTATGTAAGGTAGGGGGGTAGTGATGCAGAAGAACATACAGCATAATTTTGAGTCTGTCCTGACACGTAGGTAGACTTTTTGTTTAGAATACATTTTTTTAAGGTAGAAATGAAGAGAAGAATAAAATTTTGAAATAGAATAAACTACAGTACTTCTAAATAGCAAGCAACACTTTATACAAGTTATAGGCATGTTAAAATCCAGAGGCTTATGAAATTGTAAGTAATATTCCCTCTAGCTGCTTCAGAAGAGAAGAAATTTTGACAAGCAACACTTTTTCAGAGGAAGATTTTAAGTTGCACCAAGTTCTGATACTGGCCTTCTGAGAAAGCCTATGGAGAATTCCATCCTCTGCATTACTCTTATCATATTTTCTGGATCATTGTAGGGAAGACCTTATCCATTATGGATAGATGCCTTCACTCAACAATTAATTCAACTGATACTTGCAGCCATCCATACACCAACCACTGTGAATGAGTCTGAACCAGTATAAGCTCTGAATCTTTGAGAGTCCATGTCTTTACTTTTTTACCAAATAGAAGTCTTACCTGGGGTTCACACAATTTCTTTGTCCAGCACTGCCCCATGGACTGTCTTTTCAGCCATCGTCATCAATATTCTGTGATATTAAATATAAAGTTTCAGAATGTTCTTGAAGTGTACATCTGTCCACTTATACCCCTATACTTCAAGGCTCATAGAAACTGCTTTGACCTATGAGAAAGTCTTTTTTTCTTTGCGAGATGAATCCCACACAGCCTGACACAGTAAGCATTACTTCAAAAGCTCTCCATTCTGCTTTATTCTCCCACGTGATAACCATTTTGCCTGTGCGTGTTATGGGTGAATATTTTGAAAGACCCAATGTGACAATAATATTTCCAAGTTCTACTCTGAGCATGTTGGAAAACACCTTCTCCTTAGAATATGTAATGAAGTTAAATAACTTGACTTTTCTGGACAGTAAAATTTATCATTGAAGCATTAATTCATTGTACAGTTGCATGATTTAAATACCTCTTCTTGCCCACAGAAGGGAATTATGGTAAACAGATTCATAGACTTTCTAGCCTAAAAATTTGTCTGGGTGTTCTAGGGCATAGCCACAGGCAGATTTCAGAAGCCTTTTAAATACAGGAACTGAAAATGCTTCATACATGTACCTAAGGGTAAAGAGCAAAAATTTACTTTTAACATCTATCCACAGGCTTGAATTTGACTGACTTACAAAATCTTCCTAAAGGAACAATATTAAGATTCAGTAAAAATATTTAGTGATGCAACATGTCAAACACTCAGTGTACATCTGCAACCTTAAGAATAAGTGCAGTGCCCTTCCATCACCTTTGGTTTTACTGTGTGCTGAAAAATGTAGCCACTGCCTGGCGAAGTGTCATCTTTCTTAGTCTAAAACAAAAGATCAGGGAGATTTTATTTTGACAGTGGCCAGAGTCTCTTTAGTATTTTGCAAAAGACATTTTGATGGTAGCATATCGTCAATAGTACTTATAGGTGTATATATGTACATATTGAAATTTATCAGTCATAATTTCAAATAAGTGATGAGTTATTTAACTGTCATGCCACCCAAAGTGTCACCAGATCCTCTATTAATGAGTATAATAAATATCATAAATGTCTTTTATAGCTTTACTCAGATAATCAGCCATATGTAACTCTCCTATCTCATTTATTACATATTATATAAATATATATTTATATTTTTCATATATATATTTATATAATTATTTCAGATGAATGAAACCAACCAATCTGGAGATCGATGCTATGAATAGCTTTGTGAAAAATAAATCATGTCATGACAGATTTATTTTAAACTAAGATAACTAATGGAATAGTACACATAGAGGGACAGGGACAGAGAAAGAGACAGAGAGAAACAGAGAGAGCCAGATCCCAATCTCAATATTCTGTTCTCTGATTTAACTATCTGGGTTGAAACTTAGGTAAATGTATTTTAAAATACTGGTGGTAATTCTAATTGTATAGCTAGATGGTTGAGAATTCTGGTGTCTTGTTTCTGTTCTGCCAGTAATACTCACTTTCCTTTTTTGGTGAAAGGGGGAGTTAGGATGGGTGATATAAGCCAATAATACAAAATTCAAAAGAAAGAAAACATATATAGTAAAAAATAAACCTCCTTAACCCTAATTCCAAGCCACTCAGCTGTTTTCCCCAGAGTCAACTACTGTTACTAGCATCTTTTATCTCCTTCAGAAATAATGTATTCACAAACAGATATTTTTCCTTTAATAAATTTGCTTCCCCCTTACCATACAAAAGATAAGATACTATACAAACTCATATGAATATTGCTTTTTAAAATATTTAATACATATAAACACCTCTCTCTATTAGAACATGTAATTTTGTTTTCTTCTTTCTAACAATGACACAATATTCCATTCTGTGAATAAGGCGCCATCTATGTAACTGGTCCAATTCCTGTATTTTAGTCTGTGTGTTTGCCCATTTAACACTGTATCAGATGTGTGAGAATAGCTGTAGAATAAACACTTTGGAATGGATTTGCTGGATCAAGGTATCCTGCATCTCTTATTTTAATAGGTGATACCGGATCACCCTCCTGGGAGATGAGACCACTTGACACTCTCATCAGCAATATGTAAATCCTTTTTTTCTATCTTGCAAACATAACACATTAGCAACATTTATATAACTATGAGTCCGATAGTTGAAAAAAATAAGTATTTCATTGTGGTGGTAAATGTCTATCTTTCCT
Organism: Ailurus styani; assembly: GCA_002007465.1. Classification (NCBI taxonomy): domain Eukaryota; kingdom Metazoa; phylum Chordata; class Mammalia; order Carnivora; family Ailuridae; genus Ailurus; species Ailurus styani. The sequence goes on from LNAC01000074.1 coordinate 5,100,219, forward strand.
CAGGGATGAGATTGAACATCTTTTCTAAGAACCATTGTATTTTATCTTTTGTGTGCTATTTGTTCATATCCTTTACCCATTTTTCTGGTGGATTGTTAGTTTTTACCTATTGGTTTCAAGGTCCGTTTTATATATTAAGAAAAACATTATTTTATCTTGAGTTTAATATGGTGGGTTTTTTTAATCCCTATGTAGATTTTTTTAATTCTTCTATGAGTAAATTTCTTAATTTGGTTTTAATTAGTTTTGTTTTGAGACATAATAGAAAAGATCTCGGTACTCTGAAACAAATTTAGATATCACCAAAACTTCTTGTTTTTATAGTTTTACTTTTATATCATTACAAATATTTTATCAATCCTAAACTTACTCTAAATTTTTTATTAGTATTATTTAGCATTTGATTTTTACATCTCAATGTTTGTTATTTATATACTACCTCCTCTGTTGTATTTAAGTTGACATACATACATTAATGCAATATAATACATGAAATGAGATTAAAATAAAATAAAAACAGTGAAGAAAAAATTGGTTTAAAAAAGCAGAGACATATGTGACTTTAGTATACAAATTATATGTAATGAAAACAATTCCATTTTAAAATGCACCACAAATTTGGCATAAGATGTATAATAGTGTGAGAGGGAAATATGATGTAATATAATCAGTTATTAACTTTATAGAATTATTAAAATTGATATAATCTAACTAACATAACATGTGCATGGACATAGACATGTATACACACACACACACATATACCTTTTTTATCAAGGATATCAGAATATTTCCTAACACTGAAAATAAAAAAAAAATGATTCCCTGAATTTTTAGGTAAAAAATATTAAGTGATAAGCAACCCTCTGGAAAACATCCTTAAACACTGAGTGGATTCCATTAATCTGTTTATTTATTGTCTCTTAATAAGTCGGGCAGCATCAAACTAAACACAGTTTAGTAAACCAGTGCTACATACATCGATCCTGGATATGACATGATCAAGGCATAAGGGTATTTGTTTTTTGATGCTCTGTATCAAGAAAATTTTGTTTTTTAATCTAGAGGAATGTTGAACAATGTGTTATTCAGATATTCTCCAAAATGGTGGTTCTTTCAACTGAGTTTTAAAAAGTACTTAGGAATATGATCTCTCTGATATGAGGAACTTGAGGGGCAGGGCGGGGTTCGTGGCAAGTACGGAGGGAAAAATAATGACACAAGATGGGATCGGGAAGGAGACAAACCATAAGAGACTCTTAATCTCACAAAACAAACTGAGGGTTACTGGGGGGTGGGAGGGTAGGGATAGGGTGGATGGGTTATGGACATTGGGGAGGGTTTGTGCTATGGTGAGTGCTGTGAAAGGTGTAAGCTTGATAATTCACAGACCTGTATCCCTGGGGCAAATAATAAATTTTAAAAAATGAGAGAAGAAAAAAAAAGTACTTAGGAGACACAAATTTAAAAATTCACTTTTTGGAAGTATACTTTTTCTGACTTGCCAATTGCATTGTCAATAATGTTTATTCTTTGACAGTCTATAAATAGATGATTCCTTCCCTACATTGTAAGATCCTCAAAGGCAGAGATTATATTTATGTTTATATTAATATTTATACTTAAATATCCATAGTACATAACTTCAGAAAAGTGGTTAGTTGGTTCTCAATAAAATCTAATGGATTCATATGAAAATGGTTCTATTTCCATGATAGTTCCTATAGCTAGGAAGGGGTACCATTTTTTAAAAACCAGTATCAGAATACTTTACTAAGAGAAAGATAATTATCTTAACCTTATGCTGAAAAAAGAAGGACTGGTTTATTTTAGCTTGGTTTGTACAAGTGTGTCTTCTGATAAACAAACTAAGAATAAATAATAACCCTTTGTTAGTATAGATAATAATTGACATAAAATTTCATTTGTATCACCTTAGTAGATTTTATCAGTTGAAGAAGCTTGTCTGTCTTGTTCATTCTTGTACTTTCAGCATTTAGAACAGTGCCTGGAATATTAACTATCAAATTAATAAATGAATAAGAGCTATTGTTTGTTTTTGACATTAAGTAGTTTAATAGACTAGGGCCACATGATTACACATCTTTAAAAAAGAATGTAATATGTGTAAATTTCTAGGAGGAATAGCATTGTAGTAATGGTAGAGTTTTCTAGAAAGTGACAGAACACTGTTACCTTAAGTTACTTGCTAACTGTATTTTATGAAATTGGGTTAGTCTCACTGGTTCTTTGGTAAATAAAAGTAAAAAATGCTTGGTCCTGTTAGCATTATATTTCAATGTGAGGAAAAATACTGTTCCACTTAAATTTTTCATGTGGTCATGTCCTAATATCTTATTCTGGTAGAAATCAGAATACTTATTTGACACATTTATTTATTTATTTATTTATTTAATGCATTAATTCATTTTTATTTGAATATAATTGACACATGATGTTATGTTCATTTCAGGTATATAGTTTAGTGATTTGGCAAGTTTGTACATTATTATTATGCTATGTTCACCACAAGTGTAGCTACCATCTGTCCTGTTACATCAGTAGTATAGTATCATTGACTATATTTCTTATGCTGTGCCTTTATTTTTGTGACTTATTTATTGTGTAACTTGAAGCTTCTATTTTCCTCTCCCCTTCACCCATTTTGCCCTCTGCTGACCTCCCTCCCCTCTGGCAACCAACAGCTTGTTCTTTATATGTATAAGCCAGATTCTGCTTTTCGTTTATTTTTGTTTTTTAGATTACACTTGTGAGTGGAATCATGTGGTGTTTGTCTTCCTCAGTCTGACTTATTTCACTTACCATAGAACTCTCTAGGTCCATCCTTGTTGTCTTGAAAGGCATATTTCTATCCTTTCTTATGGCTCCATAATAACCCATTGTATTTATACATATATATATACACCATATTTACTTTGCCTTTTAAAAAGATTTTATTCATTTATTTGAGAGAGAGACAGAGAGAGCACCAGTGGTGAGAAGGGCAGAGGGAGGGATGAGCAAACTCCCTGCTGAGTAGGGAGCCTGATTCGAGGCTTGATCCCAGGACCCTGAGATCATGACCTAAAACAAAGTCAGACCCTTAACCAACTGAGCCAACCAGGCATCCTAAGTCCAGTTTCATTCTTTTTCATGTGGCTGTCCAGTTTTCCCAGCACCATTTACTGGAGATAACAGACTGTCTTTTCCCCCTTTGTATATTCTTGCCTCCTTCGTCATAGATTAATTGGCCATATAATTATGGATTTATTTCTGGGCTATCTATTTTGTCCTGTTGATCTCTGTGTTTACTTTTGTGCTAGTACCATACTGTTTTGATGCTATAGATTTGTAGTATATCTTGAAATCTGGTATTGTGATACCTCTAGCTTTTTTCTTTCTCAGAACTGCTTTGGCTATTTGGGATCTTCATTATTTTAACCTTAAACTTTAACTGTCTATAAATGTATTGCCTCAAAAAATGTATTGCCTCTTCTCCCACATAAATTATAATAGTAATTATAATTACTATTTATAACTATAGTGTATTTTAAATTTTGTATCATATTTCAGCTTATTATACTTTCTGATTATGTTTTCCTTTATTCTATTATCTGGATTTGTCATTTGTTGATTTAATAGGTATAAACACTGTGTTCTGATGGTTATCCTTTATATCAGTTTCCACTTATGTTTTCTGTTGATTTGTTAAATGTATCAAATCTATAGTGTTTTTTCTTCAGTACTTTAAAAATATTTACTCCTTATTCTTTTCCTGTATCCACTGCTAATATTGACAATTCTGATGCTAATCAGGTGGTCATATCTTTCTACATTTTTTAAATGTCATGAAAATGTATCTACATATGGGTTTTGTATTCTCTGTCCTGATCAGTACTCTGTCAGTTGTCTCTAATCTTTCTGTTATACTAGTGTATTAGCTTGAGCTATTGTAACAAAATACCACAGACTGGCTGACTTAAAGAACAGAAACTTATTTTTGTACAGTTCTGGAAGCTAGAAATCCAAGATAAAGGTCTGGCTGATTCCGTTTCCAATGAGGGCTCTCTCCCAGGCCTGCATTGGTTGCTTCTTGCTATTTCCTCACATGGTCTTCCTCAGTGGGTGATTTGATACCATGAGTAAAGAGATCTTTGAAATCATTCTGAGGATCACAGCTTTAAATATATCCTGCATCTGAGGCTCCTATCTTCCTCCCATCCCAACACAAAACACATACATTGTCTTTTACAATGGGTTTATTTCTACTTAAAGATTTCTTATATTGATATTTATTCATTTTTATTTATTTTTATATTGTTTTGGTTTTTAATTCATTTGATCCATGCTTTCCTCTTTTGTAGATTCCTTAGGGTACTCTTGGAATTTTTTCTGTCTCTAGTATCAGTTTTGTGTCCCCCTTTAGTCTAGGCCATGCAATACAGGAGCAGGGACAATCGTAAATTCACCACTAGTTTAGTGGTACTTTGAATTCATGTCTCATTTCCCAATCTCTCTGCTGTTATTTATATTTTTGAGTCCTCAGATACCTCTTTTCAGTCTAAGACTTATAGGAGCATTCAGTGAGAGAAGTTTCTGTAACTGGGATCTCCCTGCCTTGGCTGTTTAAAAGAGAGAATTTGGAAAGTTATGCAGAGAAGAATGAGTGATAAAATTGGAGGAAAGGGTACAGTTGAAATTTACAGATTGGGCAATATTATAAGTGGTAAAGTGCTTGGATTTTATTCTAACACAAATTAGAAATCCCTGAAGGATTTAATTGGATCATAAATATAACATGATTTACATTTCAAATAGATCACTTGAGCTGCTATATGGAAAATCAATTATGAAAAGATATTTGTTGGTGGTTTAAATATAAAATATGAGTTTCATAAAGAGAAAACACTTTAGAGGTAGGAGTAAAATAATATGCCAGTAGATAGAATCTAGGGAAAGAGGAGAGCAAAGGGATAAAGATGATACTGATATTTTTGGCCTAAATAATTAGGTAGGTAACAGTAACATTTACTGAGATGAGAAAGATTGGGAAAAAGCAAGACCTGAAGCTAAATATCAGAGGATTATTTTTTTTTCCTTTTGGACATGCCACATTTGGCCTATCTGTTAAATATCAAAGTAGAGATGTCAACTACACAGTTAGATACACTTTTTCCATTACCACAGTTCTTACTAATGGTGAAGTATTTTGGATACTGGTCCTAAAAAAACTTTTAAGGGTAGGCATGAAACACAATTATATTTTTTTCACAAATGCTTATTATGTCCCAGTAATGCTATGTTTCCATATGTAAGAATCATCCTTTACTTTTTTTTTTACAGCTTTTCAGAAATGTATTTGATGGCATGATTTTAGGTCATTCCATAATAAGCCCAAAGTGCTTAAATTTCATTATCTTTGTATCGTATTACAAACATAAACAGGTATTTGGTTCTTTGGTCTCTTCTATAACGAGAGTGCAATACGATACACCACAGTTCCCAATAACTGAATTATTCAATTTCAGATAACATCTTGCAGGACTTTATTTTTAGCTCGCGGTGGTCTTTTCTCAGTCCAAATCACTTTATTATTTTTTTTTTAAAGATTTTTATTTATTTATTTGACACACAGAGAGAGATCAGATCACAAGTAGGCAGAGAGGCAGGCAGAGAGAGAGGAGGAAGCAGGTTCCCTGCTGAGCAGAGAGCCCGATGTGGGCCTCGATCCCAGGACCCTGAGATCATGACCTGAGCCGAAGGCAGAGGCTTTAAACCGCTGAGCCACCCAGGCGCCCAGTCCAAATCACTTTAATGTGTCTCTGACTATGTGTGATGAATATATGATCCCTCATCCCTTTCTTTGCTCCTCTGGTCTCTAATGATTGACTGTTACTCACAGTCCCCGCTTAATGAAAGATGACCACTGCCTTCTGGAAGTTTTCATTATCTGAAATTTAAAACTTGAAGATAACTTAGGTTTCTACTTGCTAGAAAATCATGATGGTCTTTCAACAATTCATCCCATCAGAATTATTATCCTGACTCAGGAAAGACATTCATACATAGTCCATAAATATACACAGTGTACACACTTACATGCACCCACAGTAGTGAGCAATGTTGGAATGATCCATGTTTTTCACATTCCAACTATATCTCTCAAGAGGTGGGATAGAGCAGGAGCCATGTTTCTCCAGAAAATAAGAGACAGGAGCAGAATGATATGTAATTAAAATGTTTACAGCATTTCCTGTGAGATATAAGCTAGTGACATTTTCCAGACTGCAAGCCGAGAAATGCTAAGGATTATATAGATGTACTTTGCAATCTACAATTGCCATGCAATGAAAACATAGTTTAGACACAGTTCAGGAAATATGGATTGGATAACCTTTCTTTAGAACTCAAAAATTAAAAGTTAGGTCCTATGAGAACTTATGGTAAGTTGAGGAGCTCATCTCTTCTCAAAGTAAATCAAGAATCCATTTCCTCTGCTTCATGGGACATCTTCCTCTAGAATGGTTTCTAACATCTGTATCTGAGTCTGCCAAAACAAAACAATAGTTGCTTTGCTGTATACCTTTTTCCTCCCAATTGCTCTCATATCTACTTTAACATTCTACTCTTTCCCCTGATTATCACACTCTGGTTCTCCAGCATTATTATATTTCTTCGATGTGAGCACTGTTACTAACCTCAGCTCCTCCTAACTGCTCTGTTTCTTAATTCCTCATGGTATTACTCATTGATACCCTTTGGGGAAAGGAGATACACCCATAATCAGCATAGATAGAACTCCTATTCTCATAAAGCTCACATGTTAGTACAGGGAGATGATAGAGAAACAAGAAATAAGCAATATGTATTATTTGTTATACTTATGAATACTAGGAAGAAAACAATATACACTAAGAGAAAAGAAAGTGATAATGGGGAGGATAACTTGGGGTTTTGCATTCAGTTCCTCAGAATGCATATCTTCACTTCCTTCCTTTAAGGACTGGTATGCCCAAGAATTCATTTTTCTTCTATTCATAGAGGCATTCATGAGGCCACTAAATCCTCAGCTTATTTCCCATAGTTCATTTCTATTAGTCTAAAATAACTATTTTAGGAGAATAATGGAAAGTGTACTTTGTCACTTCAAACTTAATTTCCTGTTATTGATAGAAATAGGTCTTTGCATTATTACATAGAACATCAACAGTTCCCTTTTTCTCACTCTCTTGCTTCAAGACCATGAACAGAGGTCCTTTTCTAATAGCAACATCTGTCTACTTTTTTCTTTGTGTACAATTTGTTAAAAATCCACAGAATCTTTGTGGGGAAAGGAAAATTCCTATACATTGAGACAGAACCTGTTCTTAAGCAAACTCATTTCTTTTACTAATCACTGTGTGTGAAAAGGTAATAATAAACAAATATCATTCCCTTAAAGAAAGAAATGGATTGCAGTGGGATGGCCTAGGAAGAAGATTTTATTATTTCAATAACACTAATTCAGATGGAATATCTTAAAGCTTTGGAACTATGGAAAGCATTCCAAATTAAGATTTCTACTAAACTAAATTTTACCTAGAAGACCTGTCGAAACATTTAGAAGCTAAGTGTGAGTTTGGGTAATGAATGAATATAGAAGAAATGAGTATAACAAACCATTATTAATTATTAATGAACCTATATTAATGGACCTCTATGCCCAAATCTATGTGCTAATGATGACACTTGGGTGACTATCAGTTTTATAAGGAGTATTTCCTAATACTGCTCAAACTGTTATATCCTCATTTCCTCTCCAAACAGATTCTTTGAGCATGGCTTCTGTTTGTTTGTTTTTACTTGTGGTCATTACCACTCATCTAATGTGCAGTAAGCACTTTACTGCCCTTTTCATATGTCCATTGTGTAGCAATATATATGCATAAAAGTGAAACATAATTGGGATCATCTTGACATCTCTGCCTTCAGTAGATCTAAACAGAGTGCTGTATATAACATTGCTTCTTTTTTTAAGGTTTTATAAATTTATTTGACAGAGAGAGAGAAAGAGCAAGTGCACAATCAGGAGAGAGGCTGAAAGAGGGAGAAGGAGAAGCAGGCTCCCTGCTGAGCAGAGTCTGATGGGCGCTTGATCCCAGAACTCTGGGATCGTGACCCCAGCTGAAGGCAGATGCTTAACCGACTGAACCACCCAGGTGCCCCTATAACATTGCTCCTTAAGTATCAGTTCCAGGATGAATATATGGGGCTGCTTTGCATGCATGCACGTGCGTGTGAGGAAGGGAGGGGCTGTGTCACAATGGGTCTTTATATCCAATAAAATAGATCAGCCAGATGGCAAAAAGGGTGACATATACAATCTGAATTCAAGGGTACCAAAGAATACAATAAAGAAGTTTATACGCATTTTCAGAACAATAGAATGCCATTAATCTAATTTTATTTCTTCTTTTTAAAATTAAAACTTGCTGTGAAAGGTGTAAGCCTGATGATTCACAGACCTGTACCCCTGGGGCAAAAAAAAAAAAAAAAAAAAAAAAAAACCACAACAACAAAAACCCACAACTTGTTCATTGATATGAAGTTAAAATTATAGATAATTTATTTAAAAAATATTTAGCACTGTTAAAACCTTAGGAAATTTTCTTTCAAAAAATTTTTACAGAAATCTGATATTTTATTTATTTATTTATTTTTTGATAATCACTTTTTTTTCCCTTTTATACCAGGCACTGTGGTAGATTTAATCGTAAGCATAGCAGATGAAGTTTTGCTCTCACAATCTATGATATAATGTATCTTTCCATGTTGATAAATATTCATTAACACATAAAGGTCTAAATCTATATTCATATATTATTTAACCTTGCCCTATCGCCAGACATTTAGTTCGTTCTCTACCTTTTTCTATTATTCACAATAATCCTCCACCTGTGGAATCCCTGAGACTATATGTCCCTTCCTTCTCACTCAGTTCAATTTGACCTCCTACCCTCTCATGCAGTTTAGAACCAGCTGTTGATCTGATTGGATTAAAGTCACTCATACTAATGTAAGGAATACTTTCCATGCATACCAAAAGAGTTTAATCCAAAGTGTGTATTGGTTTTTGACATTGTCAAATTCAGCCATCAGTTCTTTAAGATCCAATTCAGTGAAAATCAACTTGCCAAATACTGAATTTATGGAATGACTAACTTTAAACACTCAGTACTTTCTCATTTCTGAACATTTCATAAGAATGGACAAGGTTTTCCTTAAACACAGATTTTTCTCTTTACTTTTGAGGTCTTATGCTCCACCTCTTCACCTTTCTCTGATCCTGATTCTTTCTTTTTTTTTTTTTTTTAAAGATTTTATTTATTTATTTGACACAGAGAGAGAGATTACAAGTAGGCAGAGAGGCAGGCAGAGAGACAGGGAGAGGAGGAAGCAGGCTCCCTGCTGAGCAGAGAGCCGGATGCGGGCCTCAATCCCAGGACTCTGAGATCATGACCTGAGCCGAAAGCAGAGGCTTTAACCCACTGAGCCACCCAGGCGCCCTGATCCTGATTCTTTCTTCCCATCCTTTTGCCCTTGCATTTTCACTCAAATCTCCTCCTGCCTCCTACTTGTCTTTGCCCCTGCTCATGCCTCTAGCAATAAACAGCTACAGCAAATTATCCTATAATAATTTAACATATTTTTCTGAGAGTTTTCTGAGAATTGGTCATTTCACAAACTGGCTTCAGGCATATTCCCTCTACCCACCTCCCTCCTTGAACCATTGCTGGAAACATGGCTTTTACTTGGAGATTTCAGGTAATAATACTTGCTTATTTAAGGTCAAAGCACCTTCCTTTGTCTAACCTAACAAAGGTTTATGTACATGAATCAGAATAGTAACTTTGCAACATTCACCTTTCTTTCATACCAGATCAAGGGGTGTCTTGACAGTTTGAAGGTGAGTCATATATATAAATATTTCTAATTTTACGTTCATGAATAGAGAGAATTTCCTAAGTTTAATTTATAAGTGACAACTATTGCTGGCATTTTTCTCCTATGTTATTTTTCAAAGAGATCAATTTTGCCTGTAAAGCATGGATGCCACAAGCTGACTTATCATTTCTAATTTTCCACAAAACCGTCATATGCTGAATTCAAGCATAGATACTGGAAATAGTCTCAGAGAGTTTTCCTTTATCCTAATATATTTGACAGTCCAAGGTCATGGCTGGACTTGAGATGGTTACAGAGCCGTGCAGCTGGTTGGTGAGCCCCATGACTCTGCCATGGTAAAAAGGAGTTCTTTGAAAGTGTGAAAAGCCAGAAATGAAATCTTAATTTCACATAATAGAAATATAAACCAGACTCTCTTCTTTTTTAAAAAAATTATTTATTTATTTGAGAGAGAGAGAGATTTTATTTATTTGAGAGAGAGAGAGAGTGGGAGCGGGAAGGTAAGGGAAGAGGAAGAAGCAGGCTCCCTGAGGGTTCAATCCAAGAACTCTGGGATCATGACCTGATCCAAAGGCAGACATCCAGGCATCCCAAGTCAGAATGTCCTCTGTTCATTGTAATTGAATGGACATTGGTGGTAAATTTAGTTCTTTCTGTATCATTTCATCCTTTTATCTATTCACTCTCTAGCACATGGAAGCTACAGACAACCCACAAGTGCTAATATTTACTATGTTTGAGAATAAGAGGAACAAAACACAGTCCAAGAAAGTAAATACATTGCACTATATAGAATTTAAAGTAAACATTACATAAAGAGGACATAATTCATCCTTTGTTTTCCTACTTGATAATATAAATCATATAGCAAGCCGTAACATAAGATATAGTAGTTATCGTGCATTTAGCATAATGGCTTAAACACATTTTCTCTGTAGGAAGAAGTCCTATGATAATAGGGCAATATGAAAAATTGCCTGTGATAAAATATGAACACAAAAGATAACTCAGCACCTGTGATGCCCCAAATATATCATAACAAATATACATTTATTTAAATGTATAATACATACTGTAAAATCTTATCAAGTAACTATCACTATACAATTCCAGAGTTTTTTAATAATTTTCTAAAATATTAAACAAACATTTAATAAGTTTAAAGTCTTTGCCCCATTTAGTGCTTCAGTTTTTATTTTAAAAAGCCTTTACATTTTATAATGCCAACACTCAAATAAGTACTAGCCTAGCCATTAAAACACATTAATCAAATATTCTTTATACTGCATGAACTCATCTAGGCTATGATGATAATGTTAACTCTTTTTTTGAGTGTGTGTGAAGTTGTGGCAAAAAAAGTTCATTAACCAAATGCTCAGATAAGGAGCTATCTAGACACCTTTATTCATAACATGGTTAGTATGGTGGACACCACCATTTGCCCACCCTGGATCTATAGAATGTTGTTGTTGTTGTTTATGGTGGATGATAGATAATGATTGATATTACCCAGCCATCAGAATCCTCTTTCTTGCTTTGACATCCTGCCTTATCACTAAAGGTGGTTTGAGACCCATTTGAAGTTAATGATCCTAAAGGAAGACTCTTGCAGGGGAAATAGAATGGCTTTCCTATTAAATCAGTACAGACAAACTTGCCCCTCTGTCTCACCACCCACTTCTTGCTGTGAACATGGTCATGGTATCTGGATTTGCAGGAGGAGACAACTACAAGAAAAAATGCAAACATGATGATTATAGTAGAGCAGAAAGATAAAAAAAAATCCTTTCCTAACCCACACTTAGCTTGGTTTACTTAAAAGAATAAAAGCTGTCTGACTCACAGGGCATTTTCTAATTCTTCCCAGTCTAATTTTTGTATTTTAAATCTGCACAAGAGACTTGGTTTATCAAAGCAAAATTTTTAGTGGATAACTCCACCATGATTCAGGCCCCCATAGCCATATTTCAGAAATAAAAATAAAACTCTTAATCCACTTCAAGTTTACATTATGTCAGACTGTTCATTTAGTTTCTTTGCTCTCCTTTTATTTCCTTGTCCTAGTTTCTTCTCTTATTATTACCCAGATAGAAGCTAAAAATACCAAAATTCTGTGACTCAGTGACCTTAAAAATGTAAAATCAAGAATAAAGAGGCATCCAGTTTTTAGGACATTTCAGGGATTCCAACATGACTAATGCAAGGGTTACAGAACTCTTGATTACTTTGTAGTTGTGATAAGGAGACATTCACATCATATAGTATAACACCAGACAACAAATGCAAATAGTTCTTACACTAATCAGAGATGACCTTTGAGTATCTGACCACTGATGCCACTTTTGTTGACCAGCTGACGTACTGGATTGAATTACTTAGAAAATTCCAAGGTTATGAAATTGTGCAGTTAAGATGCTTTTGACTAGAGATACCAAAATACACAACAAGAAATAACTAATGTAATGGGGTATATTAAGCTCACATAATAAGTCCAGAGCCTCCTGATTCTAGGGTTTGTGTAATGGTTTACTCCAATCACCCAAGGTCACTCCACTTCTGATACTCAGTGCATTGGTAATGTCTTACTATATAGTTATGAGACATCTGCCATACCCCACAAGACAATATCTGTAGCAGGAAGTATGTAAACAGTTGGGGCAAAATGCATTTCTTCTCACATATTGGTGTCTTTCCTTAGGAGGAAAACTCATTTCCATAAGCCACTCAGCAGATTCTCCTTGTGAGTCATTGGGTAGAGCTGGATCATGGGCTTTTGTAGATCAATGGGTGGTGACCTAGAATGGGATTACTTTATCTGGGCTGGAGGAGAGGCCTAAACTCCTTGTAAATACAGTCATCTAAATGATATTCAAATAAAATTGATGACTAGTGGTGACTACCAAGTTCTCTAAGGTTTTATTTTTTAAGTTTTTTTTTTTTCTTGAAGAATTTGGAAGAGCTGGCTGTGTTAGTTTCCTAAGCCTGACATAACAAAGCGCCACAAACTGGGTGGCTTAAAACAACAGAAATGTATTCTCTCACATTTCTAGAAGTCAGATATCTAAAACCTAGGTGTTGGCATGTTCTCTCTGAAGACTCTAGGGAAGAATCTGTTTTCTGCTGCTTTCTTAATTTCTGGTGTTGCTGGGGATACTTGCCTTATAGGTGCATCACTCCAGTCTGTCTCTGTCATCACATGACCAATTTCCTGCATCTCTGTAACCCTTCTCTTCTTATAAGAACACCGGTTGTATTGGGTTAGGGTCCAGAGCAATGACTTCATTTTAACTCGATTACATCTGGAAAGGCCCTATTTCCAAATAAGTTCACAGGTACTATGGATTAAAACGTCAGCATGTATTTTTAGAGGATACAGTTCAAGGATAGTACTGACAAGGCTGAAAGAATGCTTGGGGTGTGTGGTGTAAGGGAAATGGCCCTCAGAAACACAAAAACAGAGCTACACTTGAGAATGCACATGGCAGAAACTGATACACAGTATTGTCAGAGCATTGCCAGTCAGACACACTGTTTAATTATTCTTAGTTTTTCTCTCTCTTTAAGATTCAGATTTCTTCGAGTGACAATTATATTGGCTATGTTTGAAAAACAGGCCCACCCTTTGGCAGGAAATAGAGGAAACTGATAGAGTATTTTGATCTCCAACCAAGACTTCACGTAATATCAAAGAGGTCATTCCCTACAGGAAAAATAGGTGTGTTTACCAGAAGAAAAGTGTGATGGAAGTGAAAGTAAAATGTGCACTACATGACTTAGTTAGTCTTGCCTTGTCTGCCCCAGGTTGGCAACTGGCTCCACGAGTGTCACAATGGCAGCTGGAAATTAGGATAGTCTTGGTCCCCTTGGACAGCCTGGCCGCAAGGCTCTGTAGGAGACTTTTGGTCAGGGGAGATTGCTGTAGGAAATGGTATAGCATATGCATTATACAACAGGAACTGAAGGCAGATATAAGCAAGCAGTCTGTTCGTTTTGGCATGCCCCAGATAAATATCAGCTCTGAATAGAGGCACAAATAAGTATAATATTGACTGCCATATTTATGAACATTTTATGAACAGATTTTGTGTCATCCTTAGCATTGGGAAGGAGTTGCAGAGCAGAGAATTTAAAGCAGAAAGAAAAGAGAAATAAGAACAATGTGAGTATAAATTTCAGTTGTCACTAAAAAAATACATAAGAAATTAATTTGATTCAATGTATAGTTTGACATACTGGAGTCAACCCAAAGTTTGGGGAGAGAAAAAAAAAGAGATTAAAGAGAACCAAGCTTCAGAGACATCTGGATTGAAATCAGGATTCTGCTCCCTGTTGTATTTATGAGACAAAGTATAAGTAAGGCATATAGTGCTTGTTATATGAATGCATGTTTAGCAATAGGTATTTGTTAAATGAATGAATGAATGAATGAATGATGAGTCAGTAAATGTGAAGGTAGCTTATGATGAATTCCAATGTGTTTGTAAACAAAATAGTGGGAAGGGGAATGTACACATGCAACCGAAATTCCTTTTCAATTGTAATGTAAATGGTACTACACATAAAATAAGAAACAAGAAGGATCCTTCACTGATTCTGATGATCATCTATGTACTGTGCCTAATCTCATTCATTCATTGAGGTAAGGCACTGTACATAGTATAGGAAAATACAGTGAAGTCCCAAAGTCTCTGCCTTTGAAAAAAAAATGTAACTGTTTGGAATGAGGAAGGATGGCATATGCTTTTATCCAAGGCAGACAGAAATTAATCAATAGAGGTTTGAGTAACCCAGCGAGAGATAACAGAAAGGATTGATTTATTTTGACTGGTAAGACCAGGAAAGTCTTTACCATTAAGATAAAATTTGAAATTGAGTATTAAAACTGTTAGTAAGACCTAGTTGTGATATTTTTGTTTTCTGTGGTTTTTTTCTTGGTTAAAAAAAAAAGAGAGATATTAGGAGAATAAAAAGGTTATATAATACCAGTCAAAAGGAATTGGAAGTCAAATAGCCTTTGGCCCTTACCTAAGTGATTTTTTTTTCTTACGAAATAGCATTTATCTCACTGTGACTCTCATACTCCTCAAAATACAGTTAAGATTCTTTTCACTTTTAAATTAAGCTACCACTTAATTACCCAAAAAGATATTATGAGGGATAAAAAAATGTGAAAGCTAAAGGTATTATAAAGTATCATGTAAATAAACAGCTTCATTTCAAATGTTGGAAAGGGAAACATGAATGTTGTTTGCAGTAGTTTGATAGATTAGCTTTACAAGGAACAAGCAGGGACAGTTTGGCTGCCGCCATCTGGTGCATCAGATTCAATTGCACCTTCGCTCCCCATCCCCCATCCCCGGACCCTTACTGAGCTCTGATCCTCTGTCTTATTTAGATTAGGAGGAGCAATCTGTGTGTGTGCTGGGGGTGAGGGTTAGTTTACCTTTCTTAACCACTTATTTTCCTGAACTATTTATCAACACATATTCCAGTAAAGATGGTAAGGTAAAAACTGAAGGGTAAGGAGAATATAGCACTTTTAAAAAGCATAACTGAGTTTGTGTTGAAGGGTGCTAAAGCTGATATATGGCAGCATTCTAAAAAATAAATAGATAAGTCACTTCAGTGCAAAACCCAAAGCTTTATACTTATCAGTTCCCTTGTGTTTTGTTAGGAGTTCAAATATATTTGAAGGCACTCCAGTATAAATTAGAATGGTCTCCAGATGTTTTGGCACTGTAAATGACCAGGCTAAAATTCACTTTTAATGAACTGTATTTTAATGTCAGTCTCTTCTGTCTCCTTAAATGACAAAGAACTCATCTGACTTTGTAATGAATGTTCAACTGTTCCATTACTGAGTCTGCCATTTATTGTGTCTCTGTATTTTCCTGTGAATTCATGGTGATTTTAGATGTGTCTAGTAGGAGAATGGTTAAGATTTAGGAAAAGAGTAAACCTAGAATCAATGGGACATGGACACTCTGGGTAGAATACCAAAATCCAGTTGTGACAATTTCCTTACTGAAAACTGCAGGTTTGGAGGCCAGAGAAAATGTAAATAAATACAGAGGATAGAGAACAGAATAAATACCCTGAGGTCATGAGCTCGTAATCCATGACTTTGAGTTAACTGTAATTCCTGTACCTCTTTTATGATATTTAGAACGAAAGGTTTGAGAAAAATTGTGTCCAAAGATTTCATAGAACTCAGCTTCAGGATTATTTGGATCAATGTATTTGGAATTGCTTTTGCTTTGTAAACTTACATACATATGATGTTTTCTCTGCTGTTCTACCCATAGAATTACAAAACTCTTGACATTATAACTAGATCGAGTGAAAGGTTATAAAACTTTCTATATAGATTTCTCCTTTCAAACATAATGGAACTACAGTGCTAAAACTGGGAAAATGGCAGGCAATTCATAGAGTTGGCCATCTTAAGTGCTTGGAAGAGATCCTAGAAGGGAAGGAAGGAAGGTGTGGGGGCGGGGGAGGGAAGAAACAAAAAATTATCAATGGAATGGATGCATAAATAAAATCTATTGCACTTTTTCTTCTAAGTAATAAAAAGTGACTTGTGATTTTAGAAAAAATCAATATGTAGAACTATATATTGATTTGCATACAAATATAGCAATATACAAATTTATATATAAATGAAATCACATATAAAGTGGTATGACTCAGCAGTTTATCTATTATTTATGGCTTCTAGTTCCTTTGCTGAATGTTACGTGAATAATTTGTCAAACTAATTTGACAATTCCAATCACCAAATAAGTAAAATGAAAGGATGCTTTTATTGAATTCTATTGTTTTTCTATTCCACAATAGGAAAGGAAATATTTAAGATTAATAAATGTATGTTAGAATTTGGAGTAGGGGAGAAATACACATGCCTTTATAAAAAATAACTCTTTACTTATGATATGTTAAGCATTTAATGAACTTGACATATTTCCTCATGAACATACTTTTCAACCTTGTTCCCTGAAGCTCACTGTTAAAGTAGATAAAGCTTCCACTCTGATTGTAGTCATAAACTACCCAAGAATATTATGTTGAAAGATGATACCTTTAAGACATCTTTTATTTCTTTCATCAATTCTATTATCTAATTTGAATTTATGAATATCAAAAGAAGGTTTGAAAACAGATTATGGAAAAGCTTCAAATCAGTGGGCTCTTTGAAATGCACTTGGCTTTACTATATTGCTACTTCATTTTCTTCCTGTATTATATCACTATTTTGTTAAATTTTGCATTTGAAATGTAATTGCCTATTCAGTAATTCCTAGCATTAGTCAGATTTCTTGGATTACATAAATATTGATTTACTTTTACTGTGACTGATAAAAAGAATCACTATCACTGAAGCATGAAAAAAAAACCCTGTTGAGAAGACTATTCAAATACTTTCATTTGAACAATTTCTGTTTATAATGTTTTAAATATGCCAACTTTATTACAAAAGGCAAATTGAATTGCTTGAGTAAAACTTGGAAAAATTGTGTCTCTGATTTTTTGGCTGTGAGTCCTAGAAGCACTATCAGGATGGTGGCCATTAGTATCACCATCAATGGAGTTTCAGAGCCAGTTAGAATCTTATACATATGATAACAGCGAGTACCTGTTAAAATGAACAAAAACAAATAGGTAAATTATACTTTATGTTAACATGGGGATTTAATTGCATATTCTAGTATATTCATTTCCTGTGTCAGGTTGTAAGATGCCAGGTCCATAAGCATGAGGTTGAAGCAGGGTGTGACCAAATTTCTGGAGATTCTCTAATTCTCTATACCATAGGCCAGTCATATTTCTTTCACATCTGAGGCAATGCACGTGAACAGATGAATTCTCTTCAGTCCATTTACTTCCTGGGTGTAAATTGGGGTTTCTCAGTTTTAGCACTACAGGCTTGTTGGGCTGGATGATTTTTTGGGGGGGTTGGGGTGGGGGTGAGGGGTCTTATGCATTATGAAATGTTTTAGCAGAATCTCTGGCATCTACCCACTAGATGTCAGTAGTGCCTCCCCAATTGTGACAATCAAAAATATTTTCAGATGTTGCCAAATATCCTCTGGGGGTCAAAATTTCTCCAGTTGATTGCTACTGATGTCAACTATAGTATCTTCTTCCAAAATGTAAGCATATCATTTTTAAAAATCAGTTTACCTACCCAACTATCCCGTATCTATACAACTGAGTTAACTTCTTCAAGTGGGCAGATAGATTGGTAGAAAAGAATAAAAAAGAAACTTAAGGAAAGTCTAGGTCAAACACTGTTTTTTAACTCTGAGAATAGTGGAAGGTATGTCACATTTTGCATGACATCAGCCTGTATTATCACGTATTGTACTTTATTTGCACGAATTCAGCCAACAGCTAAGGACTTTGTGAACTTGGCTCACTGAAGGGTCAGACTCTCATGCCTGTGAATTGTTCTTAAACACATTTTCTATTGCATTAGGCACGGATAAGCTTTTCTTTAATGTCAGGCATGCCTATCATCTTATTCATCCTCATTTTCTTCTAGAATATGTGTGGACAATGAAAAGGCAGTTCTGCCTTGTGGATTCAGTTCCTGTAATGCACCTTTCTTACACTGGTTTTAATACCTCTTTCATACAGTTTTTGTTTGTTTGTTTTTTAAGGTTAAAGTGCATGTACAGTGTTCTTATCAACTGATGAACAAAATGAACTTAAGACTAAATTTTACGATAATGATTGAAGCAGTGATTCCTAAATTGTGGTACCTTCATCGGTAGTATCATCCTCATCTGGGAACTTGTTTGAAATGCAATTTGCCCAATGCTGTCCTACACTTTGTGAGTCAGAAATTCTGGGGGTGCCTTAGCAAGCCTTCCAGAGGATTCTAATATACATTAAAGTTTGAGATCCATTGGTTTATAGACTTCATTTTGGGGAAAGTTACAGTTTATCCAACTGATATGTGAACACCAAATGCTCTGTAATATTTTTTCTTTAGCTGTCAGTGTGGTAGCTAAGTTTTACAAGGCAGAGAGCTTTAGGAAATTAACTAATGGCAAAGCAAAATATGCATATTGATAGCATCTCCCAAGCTCATATTCACCCCACATTTTTTCCCTTTCTTTTCTTTCTCTGCTTGTAAAAGGCCATAAAGCCTTTTCCCTTAGCCCTGTAAATTGGCAGTAATTGACAGCCTGACTGGGAGTTGGGCTATAATTCCAAGTTTGAAGGAGCCAGGGACACGAACTCTTGCTTCACCTCTTAAGATGGATGTGAGGTCAGGAGCAAGGAGCAATGGGGTAAAGGGTTCCCTGGAAGCTTGGACTCAAGGCTATTGCCTACAGTCTTTGCTTTCGGTACATTGAGTTCAGCACGAGGGCTGCCAAATGAATATACCTCTCACCAGCATTATAGTCATTTTTCTTTTTAACCTACACCTGAATGACCCAGAGAGGGTTATACCCAATGACAAATTTATCCATACTTGCTGACAAACTCCAAGTGTTCCATCACCCTACAGAAAACAGTGCAAGAAACTCTAAGCCAAGCTAGTGCTCCATTTAGCAAATGGCAAATTATATCATTCTGAGAATTACAAGCTGTTTCATGCTACTGACATGTCAGCAGCAGTAACTGAATATATAAAACTTCTAATACTATCAGATTTCAATCCACACTTCATCCTGTCAACAAGTGCTTCTTGAACATCTATTTTGTCCAAGAATAATGTATGTAAAAATAAATTTTACAGTCCTTGGCATCAAGATGGTCCTAGTTTCATCAAGAAAAATAATCAAAATTATAGTTTTAAAGAGCTAAACCCTGTGATGAAGTAGTGTAGAAAAAAAACCCATATCTGGATTTTTAAAGGCAATGTATTTTATTCTTATGACCTCTTGCTTGATACTGTTTTTCTCAAGTCATGTGTATTTCCTAATTTTTAGCTCAGAGAATATGCTGAGAAAAATCTCTATGGACTTCATTTTAAGTCTAAATTTCCACTGATTCCTATATATACTTTTCATACCATGCCACATGCCACTTCTGAAATACACTTCTGAAATGGACTCCTGAAATTGTAATCACAGAACATGGAAGTACTAAGAATCACCTGGAAGATCTTCTGTAGTATAGGCATGTCCTCTTTACCTCGTTGTGTAGTGGCAAGCCAATTTCTCCTTGAGGGTCAGAATTAATAATTCCATAGTGCAGTGACTATCTTCTTTGCCTGTTGATTTAGAGGCATGAAAATCCCAAAGTAGCCAGGTGGCAGACTCAACTTGCAGTTCAGTGGAATCATTTTGTGTCTCCTGAGGTCATTCTGCAGATCAGCAACAAGTGTGAACTGAAAAGTTGATATTTCACTTCCTTTCTCTAAATTTCATAGAAGAATCTGCTTGTGGTATACTTTTACCAGAAACATACAAAAAAGGGAATTCTGTAAAATGTAGTTAGGACTAGCGAAGTTGAACAATAAGTAGCCAAGCTATTTTAAGATTGTAGTAATTTTTAGGTCTCTCAAGATTGAAATCACCATATATTTTTGCTTTAGAGAATTTTGTTTATGTGGAAGCATCCTACCTTTGGAACAAAGACCTCTAGAAGGGCAGAACCTAAGATTGTGTGGATGAAAAGCAAAAACTTTGGTAGTGGAATACTAGGCATAATATTGAGAGGAGCCACTCTTATTTCTATCCCCTTACCCTTGGTTAGCAAACAAAATCACATACCAGATGCTGATTTCATATGTATACTTTATCCTAGAGTACATCGCTCCAGCCCTGCAAAAGGTGTCTCCACCTAACGGGTGCTGTAACTGAGATCCCCAAGGGTCCTTTCCATCATTCCATCAAGCTAACTGCTTCAGCACGATAGCTGTGGGTGTGTTGCTGAATTTTGTTTGCTGTGAAATGAGTTTCTTGGTCAGAAGTGGTGCTATGTGGAATACTCTGGATAATAAGATATCCAGAAAATCTGGTAGTTTGGGAGATGTACTGCAAACAGCGAGGCCACACCTATATCCATGGTAATGTCTGTTTCAATAAGAACACAGTGCTGTAATAACTGTATTGGAATAGTTCCAATATGATCACCCTAGCAGCAGGTAGGTGACTGATCCTCCAGGAAATGGTGCCATAATGGGGGTACAGTGTTGGTTTCTGTTAGCAAAAGGGGTATTTGGGAGTGGCTGTAGCAAGATTGACCTAGGTAGGTGGATATCCATGTAGCTGACCCTATAAATAACTTCTATCCCTATCAAAATGGACACTTTATTCATGAAGACATTGCATAATGACAGGAATGGCTGGAAATACAGTTAGGAATGGAAAATATACATAAAGTTAGGGAGGTTAAGAACAGGCCAGAACCCCATGAGAACAGATAGAAACCTGTGACAGTTATTGTTGTCTCTGAAATTTCTTCTATGGGTACTCTGCAGAAGTCAGTTTCTTGTGATGTAGCTCAACACCCACCTGGCCCAGAAGTCAGACAGGCTGAGGGAAGATCCAAAGGAAGGTAGAATAGTTGCAGACCCAACTATAGATTCGCACCAATGAGGTCAGTAACAGATCTGTGACATTGTGTGTGAGCCACAAAATTGTTGCTGTTTCACTTTTTCCTCAAAATCTTGTAGAAGAATCTCCTTGTTGCCTGAAACATACAAGAAAGGAATTTTGGAGAAAGTAGTTTAGTCTAGCTAAGTTGAACATGGCTGGCCATGTTTAAATTGTAGTAAGTTTTAGATCCCTACATAATTGAAATTGTCATATATTTTAGTTTGGAGAATTTTGTTTATAAGAGACATAGTAGGAAGAGTTCAGAATTGGGAATCTGGGGATTGGAAGTTTCTGTCATAGTTTCATCATTACCTGGACATATGACCTTTGTTAGTCATTTGTTCTTACTTTGCCTTCATTTCTTCAGCTATAAAATAAAATGGATGTACTAGATTATCTTTTAGAGGCTTCACTGTATTATGGGTAAAATAATTTTATTTTTAGGCTACTGAGAATCAAGTCCTAGTTATGTCAACTGTGTGATTTTGCAAGATCCAGGGCTTTCTATAACTCAGTTATCCTCATCCGCAGATAATACCTTAATCAGGGATGCTGTGAGAATTGATTGAGTTAAAATATTTAAGGACCTTAAAATCATGAGGGGTGTGTAGTGAGCACACACTAAACATTAGTAGTAGTAATTTACCAGTGAACTTCATGATTGCTTTTATTATAGAGGTTTAAAAACCATATTCATTGTTTCAGAATCTGTGCTTTGGTTTAGGGAATTAAAAGGAACTTGCTATAGATCTTTGTAAATTTGTTTTACCATTTGTAAATCATTTTTCCTCTTTTTTGATACTGATCCTATTAATATGGCTGCATTGAATATCCATAGAGGTGGACATTGTATAGATATGTAAATAAAGCAGTAATTTAGTAGCCTTAATGATGGGTGAATGTAATGGTTTAGAGAGTTATTAATTGTATAAAAAAATGCTGACAAAGGAGCTTCCCCCTCTAATGGTAAGAGTGTCTGAAGAAATGTGTTTAACAGTTAAATAATGTTGATGTATATTTTCCAAATTGGAAAACTATTATAAATGTAATTTTTTTAAACACAAAGACTAATTCTAGTAGAATTCCTTTTTTTAATTCCTTCACAAATATTCAAATTTATTTCAGTAATTCCAAACATCATATAAGATTGTGTTATGAAGCCCACTCATCCCGTCCTTCCTAAATATCTGTCTACTGCTCTTGTTTTTGTGAGCTAAGTCAACAGATTCTCTGCTCTCACTCTCTGTTCTTATTTAGAGTATATAAGGGCCACCTGACTGAAACAGAATCACTATAAACAAGTCATAGCTCCTTTGATTGTAGGAGATAGAAATTCAATTTAAAAATCAGCTTAACAAAACAAAAGAAAACAAGACAGAAGGAAAGGAAAGGAGGGGTGATTTATTGTTTCACATAAATAAGAAATAAAGTAGTATCACTGGCTTCTGACATGACTGGATCCAGAATTTTAAACAACACACCAGCTCTCTATCTCTGTGTCTCTACTCCCTCTTTCCCTGCCCCATCTCTGTGTTGCCATCATTCAGTTTTGATATATATTAGCAGGCTTTCCAAACCACTGAATTAGGGATAGTGGCTTCTAAAAGCTCCAAGAATTTGCCTCAGAGCTAGTGATCTAAGAAAAAGAGGATTACTCCATCTCTTTCAACGTCCATAAACTCTAATACACGATACTTTGATAATATGCCCATATGTATCAGTCTACTTGGTTATCATAAAAGAATACAATGAACTAAGTGAATTAAACAAAAGAAACTAATTTCACAGTTCTGGGAGGCTGGAAGTCCGAAATCAAGGCATTAGCATGATTGGTTTGTGAGGAGACCTTTCCTCCTGCCTTCTAAATGGCCACCTTCCTACAATGTGCTTGCATGTCCTTTGCTCTGTGTGTGAGCAGAAAGAGAAAGCATGAGTGAGCACTAGTGTCTCTTCCCCTTCCTACAAGGACACCAGTTCTATTGTCACCACCCTCATGACCTCATTTAACTAAATTATCCCCTTAAAAACCCTATCTCTCAATACAGTCATATTAGAGGTTAAGGTTTCAATAAATGAATTTTGGAGGGACACAGTTCAGTTCATAACACCCTATATAAACAAATCACTGTGCCTAGGTTGATACTAACCTAGTAACCTAATTAGCTGATTGGAAGAGCTTTACTTGAGATCCACACAATTGGCAGTCACATGGTTAAGGGCAGCAGTTAATAGGAAAAAAATACAGGACAGTAAAAATGATATCAAATGGATATTCACATTAAAATAGTCTTCTGGGGTCATGTTAACAAGATGGTGACATAGGTCATTCCTGAGTTAAGTCTCCCTCACAAGAAAATCAACTAGCAACTATCCATAGAGAAGACACCAATGTAAAAGTCCCAAGACCCAAAGATGAGGCTGAACCACTCTACCTGAACCACAGAGATTGAGAAGAATCATGTTAGAAGGGTAAGAAGAGCGGCTACACTCTGACTGCATTGCCTCTTCTCCAGGCAAACACACCCTCTGGGCTATGATTTCTCCAGGGCCGGGGGTGGGGGGTGGGAGCACAAGATGGACATGCAACCCCTCCTGCAGGATTTCCTAGGAAGCCCACCTGTGGCTCATCTCACACAGATCACTGGGGTAATTTGTGAGATCTAACCACTGAATTAGGATAAAGAGAAATGGAGGGTGGAGCTTACTGCAACCATCCCTTAGATCTTGGTCTACCACATTCTTCCTTGGAGGGGCACCTGAGCAAAGATCCTAACTGTGGCTCTGCCCATCTGCGGAGCCAAATCAGTGTCTGCATCTAGCCAGGGAGCTTGGTGGGAAGTTCTGGATCCCCAGCCAACAAGCTGATTTGGTCATGGAATCTATTCTATGGCCCCATTCAGGCAGGGAAGAAAATGTACACCACCACCCACTTGGCTGAGTATAGCCTCTGGTCCCAACTGATGAGAGAAGTTAGGTAGCTATAAATCCATCCTACAGCTGAACTTGGACAAGAAGCCAAGCCAGTAGTGCTCCCAAGCTGTTGAGTACAGCCTCTGGATTCCTGCAACAAGGGAGCCTGAAAAGTGACCTTGAACAACCTTGGAACTTAACCTGTGGTACCACCCAGCCCTGGCCCACAACAGAGCTCAGCCTATAGCCTTGCCCAGCTGCTGAACACCACCTGCGGCTCATCCAAGTGAGGACCCCAGCTGGTAAACCTACCCAATATCAGAACATAGTCTACAGCCCCACTCAACTAGGAAGTATGTCTTATTTACATAATTTTTCTTTGTGTGTTTTTTGTATCTGTGTTTACCTCAGATAAAATAGTAAAATGATGACTGAGTCACATGTGGCTGGTTTCTAATCTGAAGCCACATGTATTAATTCTCACTTTATTAACCAAAGCTAGCCAAATGGCCAAGGCTGAGGTTAATATTGTGGGAACTATAATTATCTAACAAGAAAGGGAAAACATAAATGGGAGTAAAAATCTACCTATCACAAATAGGATAATGTAATACTGACAAGAAGTGGCATCACCCAAAATTTGAGGGTTATGACAGGATTGGTGAGAAGTAGCTGTCCTCTAGATATACTGAACTGGTGAGATCTAGGGCAGTGTGATTAATTCTGTGTGGGTGGTAGAGTGAAAGGAAAAGTGAGGATCATTATCTAGCATTCTGAATTGAAATACAAGGTCAATAGTGATACTATTCAAAGATAGGGAACAAATGAATATGTAAAACAAGATGTGATGAAGTTTGAATAGGGAGTAAGATCATAAGCTTGGACAAATTTCACTGTGAGGCACAAGTGATATGTTTAAGAGAAATACCCTAGTAACTTAAAGAACACAGGTCTAGAATTCAAGGGAGAAATCTCAGCTAGAAATAGATATTTGAGTCATTGGCACTTAAAGCATTAGTGAAGCCATTCCCTGAAGAGTATGTAGAGTGAGAAAGAAAGAGAATTAGATTTCTGAGGACTAGCAACTTTGAAGGGCTAGGCTAAGAAATAAATCAAAAAGAAGAAAAAGTTTTTTGAGTTGAAAACAGAATGGTATAAGAAAAATCAGGAGTTATTGGATATTAAAATATTCAGAAAATTCAATAAGATAAATACTGAGAAATATGTTTTGTCTGGTTTGTCATTGGTATGTCCATGTGTTTTGAAAGAGGAATTAGGCAAAAGTCACTGATGTTGAGGGGGTGGTGAAATAAAAGTTTGGGTATTGCTTGAGCCCTCTGCATGGATGTTGAAGTCACCCAGGATGTGGTAAAGCATGAAGTAGAGAAGTCTCTCAGCTAAGGCTTAGTGTATAGTTAGTGTATTGGGGAGGTAGCAGGAGGTAGAAGAAAACTTATCCCTAGTTTCTTGGTTTCTTCCTACTTCTGTTATAGCTCTCAACTTAAGCACTACTTCTTTAGGGAAATCTTGCCAGAACCTCACAAACCTAAGTTAGGTGTCCCCTAATAGCCCCGAGAGCATAATTTGGTTATCCCATTATATCTCTTACAAGTCTGCAATAAAATTGAGCAGTTGGTTTTTTTTCTTCATGAGGCATTTGCTCTGTCAGCTGATTTCAAGATTATGCCTATTATTTCCTATCTGTTTAGCACCGTAATTGGCACAACAAGGCTCTTCAAAAATGTTTGCTGTAGAATGAATAAATGAAAAGATAAACAGGAGGAATAGAGGAAGATTTCAAGAAAGCAGTGGGGCTTACCCAAGGCTATAGGAGTACCAAGGAAAGCAGACTATATTTTTTTTGTTTTTTTTTAAGATTTTATTTATTTATTCGAGTGAGAGAGAGAAAGAAAGCACGAGCAGGGTGAGGGGCAGAGGGAGACATGGGACTCAATCCCAGGATGCTGGGATTATGACTTGAGCCGAAGGCAGACATTTAACTGACTGAGCCACCCAGGTGCCCCCAGACTATAATTTCTGCTCTCTGGTAAAAAAAGTGCAATAGCACCAGGATTGTTGCTGCTTCTGGAAATACTCTAGCTTAGAATTGTGAAGTTCAGTTATTGCTGTGCACAAAAAAATTTAGTACAAATTTATAGATTTCAAGTCTATAAAAATTTTTGGTATCACTGGAAAATTGCAGATTACATATTTTTTCAGGAAGTATAAAGTAACTAACCAAATTTTAATATTCAAAATTATAGATGCATAACAATATATGTTTTTGGTCACATTGTTTGGTGTGCTAAGAAAGGGCTTGGGTTCAAAAAAGATGAAAGACAGTAAAAAGGGGCAAATAATGGAGGAAAATAAAAACCAGGAAAGGATATTGTTTAGTTAGATGAAACTATGTATGACAGTATTTACTGGTGTTTCGGACTCTAATATGCAATATATTGTATACTTTCAGTGAAAAAATAAATGGTTTACTTCTTATGTAAACAAAGTGCCATTATTATGGAAAAGGAAAATATTCAGAGAGTATGTGATTTCTTATATACTCTCGTGTGTGAAGGTTATTCAACTTGTGTGTGAAGCTGGGATTCAAATCTAGTAGACCTTACCTTGGTTGTCAATACATGGGTAGTATAGTGAGTTTTCAACACCAAGACTTTTGAAATGAAGGGCACAGTCTCTGGAGATTAAACTTTATGAAGACAGATTATATTTTGTGTATATGTATACATATACATGGAGGGACAAGTCGGGGGGTGGGGAGAGAGAGAGAGAGACACTCTAACCACAAAGATGGATTTTCAGGTCAGCAAAAAACTCTCTAGATGTTATATGTTGATAGTTGGACTGAATAGATTTAGGATTATATAACCAAAAGAGTTGCCAATACCAAATTGGTAATACCATTTTCAGAATTATATCTGGATGAAATAAGTTATCACAAGCAATGAGATTATATTTTCAGCTGTTATTATTGCTACTATGGAATCTTTTAATGGCCATATATACTTTAAGGATATAATCTTATTATGTGGCAAAATTTAACCCTTATATTTATGAAACAAATGTATAAGATTTCTTCCTTCCTTCCATGCTGCATATGTTAAGTGGTAATATTTTGAGGCTAATGAATTAACTTTTTTTTTTAACAGCAGCCTTCAGGATAAATAGAAATTTCGAACTTAAGTTTAATTAGAATAAAGATGTGTTATTTTAGGAGCTACTTGGGTAGTGAATAAGGGAGATAGCTATAAATCAATAGAAAATTAAATATAAAACCAAAGAGAATCTTAATTTTATTATGTAATATGTTTAATTGTATCTTATTCTAATTTTACATTTGAAATAATGTTTTCGCTGTTTTAAGTGATAATTTCAAATACAAATTAAATTAGTATATGGGTATAAACTGCTTAAAAGTTTTAGAGATTCATGGTGTCCTGGGGTCTTTTACTGTGTGGAGACTTCGCCTTTGCTTCCCCTTTGACATTTAAAGACAGGTGAGTTGATTCACTAACAGGATCACAGGTTCTGGTTTTCCATTGTGTTTGCGGAGGTCACGAAGTTACAGAATTCGATTTCCTTGATGTCAGTCTCAGTCAGTCCCCATATGGACTAACTCTTAGTTATGTTGTTCTAGACATTTTTTTTCTTTTTTTCTTTTACCTTTTACTTTCTGGTAGGGAAGAAGATATGTCCTAAGTTGGCTTAGTGAATATTTAATGTTCTGGGAATCACATAGTAATATCTATAATGTTTATAGAAGAATAAAAGTAAATACTAAAACATTACAGCTTTTATTTTATAAACATTATCCTATGTCATAATATTTGAACTTTTTTTTCAGGTTTGAATACCTTTCTCTCCATAAATAATTACTTTTAGTCATAAAAATACATTATTAATATTTGTTCACAAACGTACTCCTTAACTTTAACTGAGCTTTGTCTACTGAATTAAAAATATTTAATAATTATCTATTATATACTATATATTGTGGCTAAGTACAGTTTGGAACTCAAGATACATGAGCCAGGAACATAGGGTCAGTTAATTTCAACTTAAGAATCATGAAATTAAGGAGAAAACTGATCCCTTCTTAAAAGATTTATGAATTTGAATAATAGGCATAAGCTTACAGCAGGAGACTCTACACAGAGATTAAAAAACAGAGTCTAATGTGACTGCAACATAGACAATGGGCTGGGGGCAGGGATGGAGACATAGTGGAGGTCTTAGAGGAAAGGGCCAAAGGCTGAGACTAAAATTGGACACATTCATTGCTAGTAGAAATGCCGTCTCTTTGTTTTGCTCCTGAATCCAACTAAATAGCAGCTACTTGGCACTGATACATTCATTCAACAAAAATTGACAGAGTCTAAATGTATAAAGTATTGAGCTGCTTGCTTAAAAAAATAAATTCAGGGGCAAGTCACATGCATCTCTGGAGAATTGCATTTAAAGCACCTTTAAAAAAATCTTTATTGACAACTATCTTCTCCCAGGATACATATACACAATTTTTTTGGTTTGATTTTTATTTTAAGTTTTTAATCCTAAAACATATGTGAATGTCATTTTTTGCAAGGTGTTGAGAGATCCTGAATTGGTGGTTTTAGATATTATTGTTTTGGGAAAGTCCATTCTAAACAATAAAAGTATATGTAATGTTTTGCTGACACAGTTAAGTAGTTACAGAGCCAGTGTCTCAAATCCTTCTTATTCTTCATCTCTTCTTCCATCTCTGAGGTCAGCTTGCTGATTGTGTGATTGAAATCAGAGAAACCTCAGGTAATATATATTTGAAGGCAGGTGTTTTATTTAACCCTGGATGATTCAATCTTATATGACTTGGTTAGATGACAATCACTGAACCATGAAATTTCATGTATCTCTGAGGCTATTGTTTTATAAATAAAATCATTGAGGAGGGTTTTATTATAGTAAGAACGACTATGTGAGATGTATGAGAAAAATAAGTTGGTAGAGCATAGACAGGCAACTTTTATATATGAAAAATGATTTCTATGTATTCTAATTTTGTTAAAGTTTCTATTATCATGTTAATAATATTTTTTGATTTCATAAGTTAAAACTAGTCCTTTGTACCTTTCATATACATGAAATTTAAAGATGCATGTAACACTTATCTAATTAGCAAGTGGTGTTGTGCATCTAATGAATAAACCCACTGTTACTATAGGACACTTTAATTTGAAATGTTTTGCTAACAGAGGTGAAGCAATAATAATTCAAAGTGTGCTGAGCATTGGGAAAGACTGAGGTGACATTCAAAATGAATGGACTCAAAAGGGAACTCAAGGTGGAAAACCAAATTTTATCTGTCCTGATGTGTAGGCTAAGGAGTTAAATTAAATATTAATTTTGGAAAATGTGACAATGTTGTGTTAATGATAAATGAAAGAAGGGAAGGGAAGGAAGACAGGGAAGGGAAAGAAAAAAAATGGAAGGAAGGAAGGAAAAAAGGAAGAGAGGAAGGGAGGGAGGGAGGGAGGAGGAAGGAACAGAAAGGAAATAGCAAAAGCACTGATTACTTAGGGGACATTAAGATATGGACATCTTTATGTATTTTTTCTCTATAGTGTAATAATTGGAAGGAAAAAAATAAGGCAAAATGTGTCAAATTTGATCGACACTATATACAGAAATAGCAGAAGAATNCATTAAGATATGGACATCTTTATGTATTTTTTCTCTATAGTGTAATAATTGGAAGGAAAAAATAAGGCAAAATGTGTCAAATTTGATCGACACTATATACAGAAATAGCAGAAGAATTTATAATGAGGCTGAGAATATGAAACTAATGAAGTATTACAACAAGAAAGAAAAAGGAGAATTGGTGTGGGAAACTGGAGATGAAGTAGAGTAGTCAGTGAGGAGATCAGACAATTTTTCTAACCTTCCAGGAACTGAACACACAAAGGAGCCCAATTAGAAATAGACTTGCTGAAAGAAATATTTCATAGTAAATTGGGGATTAACAATTTGCCTAAAGGGAATGAAATCAGAGCATTTGTGCCTCCTTGTTTCAGAACCACTTGCTTTTTTTTTTTAAGTTTGATACAAATTTCTTGCTTTTCACACACACACACACACACACTTTAAATCATGTGTAAAACAAATTAACAACTAACCAAACTTTTTTATTTTTTTTTTAATTTTACTTTTATTCTTTGCCCAAGGGGTACAGGTCTGTGAATCATCAG
>LNAC01000075.1:0-74469 GCA_002007465.1 Ailurus styani
AAAAAAAAAAAAAAAAAAAAAAAGAAAGAAAGAAGTAAACGATTAAGCACAAGATAAAACAACATATTGCAACTTTATTAGATTCTTCTATTTTACTGGCTGTTTGGACTCAACAAAAGCCTTAGTAACCTGTCACTTCAACATCCTCAGGTGTCACAACACAGAACACGAAATCTGATGAGATGGCACCAGTCAACCTGTCAGACAGAACCACCGCTAACATCACAGCTGTAGTCATGTAATGTTTTTGTCATGATTCAATCACAAACATAAAAGATACTCAGTATTCTCCACCGCTGCTGTGCAAGACCTCACCCCAGGACAGTTTACCAGACCAGGCCTAGTTAATGACAGGTCCCAACGGGTGCCACGTGCAGGTAAGGCAAAACTCTGCCTCACATTTAGGATGAGCAAGTAGTAAGTCTATGAAAAATAACTTTTGAGCCCCTATTCCTACACCTCCATACACATTCCCTCCTCAGCGTGTCCCATTATCCATTCATCTAACATCCAAATACCTTCCAAGTGCGAGTGGTGGTTAGGGTTTTGCTGGGTTCAGGAGAAGGGGATGGATGGATGGATGAATGGACAAACTGACAAAAGGAGGAGGGAAAGGAAACATTTAAAAACCTTATTTACTAGAACGCTCTTCATGACACTGTTCAGAATATGAACATGGCTTGCTGTAAAGAACTTCATTCTGATGGCTACAGACTTCTATGACTGAGTCAGGTGGTATCTTGATCTAACCCCACCCCCTAATACTAAAACCTTGGGACAATAGGGAGGGCAGGGGGACTCCTCCCAGAAGGTAATGTTACAACTCCAGCTCCCGAGGGCAGCAGCCACCCGCCAGCCGCTCGGGTGGTTACAGCTGTGCATTTGGGAGCCTGTGGGGTCTCGAGTCCGATGTCTGAGGAGCGTTCCTGTCCACCTCCGTTCTATGAGGGGCAATTGGCGTTAGCGGCTGTGGTCGGTGTCCTAGCCTTTGATCACGGCAATCGGTCTCAGCTTAATGGCCTTCTTGCTGATTCCAGCATCGTGGCAGGTGTTCACCACGTCTGTCACGTTCTTGTATGACTCGGGAGCCTGACGGGGAGGAGTTAAAGACTGTAAAAATCTACTTAAAATGTAATCCTTGAAACCATTAAACTTCATGTGGGATTAAAGAAATGAACCTTAAAATAATACTGACTTTTCTTTCTGGTGTATGTATCAAACAAAGACGATGACTGAACTCAATTTGGTAAGAGGATAATAATATAAACACTTTCACCTTGTTTTATATTTTTTCTGTATGTCTCATAATTTCCCCGGAGAATATCTATTACTTATATAACTAGGAAAAGCAGTAAATGTAACTGAATAAAACACACACATTAATACCCAACAGAAAGGAAATGCACCAAATCATCCTGTTAGCGGTAATTATCTTTGGTTGGTAGTTACTGGCCACTCTGATTTTCTTTCTTTCTTTCTATAGTTGTCAAAATTTCTGGAATGAACAGCTATTGCCTTCACAATAAGGGAAAGTTCTTCAATGCACCTATATTACTAACACTGTATGTACGTCTGTGTGTCTATACACGGACACGCACACTGTTCTGAGTTTCCAGCAAGACCTCCACCTGCCCTTCCCACCCGGTCACTGTCCCACTCGGAGCTAGTCTCATCACACACCCTCTCTCCCTGTTCATAGCAGCACAGCAGCTCCTGCCCACGGATTTCCACAGGGCTCCACACACACCCCTTGCTAGCTTATCTCCCTCCCACTCCCTTCCAATTTCTTTTCTTCTTTTTAAATTTATTTGACAGAGAGAGAGATCACAAGTAGGGAGAGGCGGGCAGAGAGAAGAGGAAGCAGGCTTCCCACTGAGCGGAGAGAGCTGATGCGGGGCTCGATCCCAGGACCCTGAGATCATGACCCGAGGCAGAGGCTTTAACCCACTGAGCCACCCAGGTGCCCCTCCCAATTTCTAACTTTCACACCGCAGCCTCTGGACTCCTTCCAATGAGTCAAGTACAGAATCCTCGGGCGCCTGGGTGGCTCAGTGGGTTAAAGCCACTGCCTTCGGCTCAGGTCATGATCCCAGGGTCCTGGGATCGAGGCCCACATCGGGCTCTCTGCTCAGCGGAGAGCCTGCTTCCTCCTCTCTCCTCTCTCTGCCTGCCTCTCTGCCTACTTGTAATCTCTCTGTGTCAAATGAATAAATAAAATCTTTAAAAAAAAAAGTACAGAATCCTCCCCTGCTCCTCTCTGCTCCGAACATTCCCTTCACCCTCTTGATCTTGCAGAAGCACAGATCTCTTCCATGGATGTTACTTTCACTTCCAACTTTCTGAAGTAGTAGCTGTTTTCCTTCCTAAATGGGGTCCAGTCATTAGGCCCAACAGTGTGCCCAGTGTCCGTGCTCATCCTGGTACCTTCTAGACCATTCCCATTCCCTTCTCCCTACATACTGCCTGTTTTCAGTCTCTGGTCATCACATTTCACTCCCTCTTCCTGTTGCAGTTGCCTGCTAGACTCGGAAGCACTCCCTAGCATTACTTGAAGATTTCTCGCTCCTGGCTCACTCTCACTCAATCCTGCTATAATTTCCAATGGTTTCAATATTTAGCAAGAGACCTTTTTCAGTATCTTAGCTTCAGAAGTTCCTTGATTTTTGCTCCTTCGGTGCTTACCGTGATCATTCACTCCCAGCCAGGGCCATACCCTGGAACCTGTCATTACCAGTGATTACAACTCCCCGATAATCTCCGTTTCGAGCATGTCAGGCTGGTGATCACAGCTAGGTTTCCAGCTCGCTCCCTCCAATGCTCCATCTCCAACAATCCTTTAACCCTGTGAGACGTATAATCTCTTTGCAACCCCTCAACAAGCTTGCTTCTCTTCCACTGCACCATACTTGCAAATCTGGTTAAAGTTAACTCAACATCTACTTCAAGCCTGCACCTGTACAGCTGATACAGCTGAGAAACACCCAATCCTTGAATTTCGCTCAAGTAGGTCCTTGCTGCTACCCTGGCACCCACGTAGAATCTCACCAGGCTGATTACTTGTTCTCTTAAATGGTTATCTCCTACCTTCTCTTGCATCCTCAATCTTAGTTGCTGGTACTACTTTCTATTACAATAAAAAAAAGAGAAACCACCAGAACAGAATCTCCATAAAATCTCACCATCTCTTCCCTGACTATCTGCATCCTACCTTCTCTCCTTTTACTAAGGATTTATTTTCTTAAAAAAAAAGGGATTTATTTTCTGAGCTCCTAGCAAAGACCAACCCCATCCACTTGGGCACCTGATCCCATCTCTGGTCATCTATCCAAGGACGTCGTTCCAGTAATTTCCCCTCTTTTCTACATCATCAATTTCTCTTCCAGATTATTCTCATCAGTGTGCCAGATCATGTTACTCTTTTGCTCAAAATTCTCCAATGACTTCCCATCACCTCACTCAGAGTAAGAAGAGCAAAAGTCCTTCTGTAAAGCAAAGGCAAGGACTCACGACTGGGCACTCCTACCTCTCTGACCTTAGTTCTCTCTTGCTTGCTCTTGTTACTGTGGCCTCCTTGCTATTTTTCCAACATCTAAGCATAATCTCGCCTTAGGGTTTCTGCATGTGGTTGTTCTCTCTGCTGGAAAGCTTGCCCCTAGATACCTACATAGCCCACTCCCTCATTCCCTTTAGGTCTTCACTCAAGTATCACCTCACTAACCCTATTTAAAACTGCACCCACTTCCTATCTTTCCCTATCCCTGTCCCATTTGTACTTTATAACACTTAATGTCATCTAACGTACTACATTTTTTACTATGTGCTAGGTTTCACAAGAAAGGGATTTGTTGGTTTTGTTCTCTGCAGTACCCCTAACACCTAGAACAGCACCTGACTATGGATGTGAAGTATTTCCTGAGTGAATGAAAAAAATCTTATGTAAAACATGCACATAAAGAAAATACCAAATGTCAATAGAACTTATCTCTGGTTGGTGGAATTTTAGATGTTTTGTTTTCTTCTTTGCATTTTCCAAAATCTCTTAATGAAACAGGTGTTATTATTCTTTTCTTTTGGGGGGGGGAGGGAAGAGGGGAGGGGCAGAAGACTCTTAAGCAGGTTCCATGCCCAGCACGGAGCCCAGCTTGATCTCACAACCCTGACAGCATGACCTGAGCCGAAATGGAGGGCTGGACACTTAACTGACTGAGCCACCCAGGCGCCCCATAAACAGGTTTTTTTTTTTGGGAAGATTTTATTTGAGAGAGAGAGAGAGAGAGCACACGTGCGCGTGCACACGCATACAAACACAGGAAGCAGCAGGCAGTGGGAGAAGGAGAAACAGGCTCCTCACTGAGCAGGGAGCCCAACTCGGGACTTGATCCCAGGACCCTAGGATCATGACCTGAGCCAAAGGCAGATGCTTAAGCGACTGAGCCATTCAGGTGCCCCATGTTCTTAAAATCAGAGAAAAAATTACTTGTTATTAAGAAATAAGACTTTGCCATACTCTGTGACTCAGTAAATCTACTCTTGGGATTTCACTCTCATTATTAAAAGCAGCTGGATGGGGCCCCTGGGTGGTCCAGTTGTTCAAGCGTCTGCCTTCAGCTCAGGTCATGATCCCAGGGTCTTGGGATCGAGGACCACATCGGGCTCCAGCCCTGCATCAGGTTTCCTACTCAGCGGGGAGACTGCTTCTCCCTCTCCCTCTGCCAGCTGCCCCATCTGCTTGTGCTTCCTCTGTCAAATAAATAAAATCTTAGAAACAAAAACCCCAAACCAAACCAAACCAAACCAAAAAACAGCTGGAAAAAAGTTTCACACATTACACTTAATTTATATTAGCAAAAATTTGGAAGCCACTTAAATGTCCAATATGGGCAGAAACTTATGGTCTTTAGCTGGTAGAATATTTGACAATCATTAAAAAGTGACACTTACAAACAATATTATAGTAACATGCTAAATTAAAAAAAGGAAAAAAAAAGAAAAAAAACAACAATAAAAAAATTAGAAAAAGGACTACAAATTGTTTGTAAACTATGATTATAATTAGTTAAAAAAAAAAGCATTTGTGGGAAAAAAAAAGGAAAAGACAGTAAGTGTCCTGAAAAAGGAGGTTAACAGTTGTGTTAGGACACTGAGTTTCTGCATATCGCCTTTTCTCTTAAACTTTTAAAACAAGTAATGTTGCTTCTAAAATTGAATATGTATATACAAAAAATTTAAACAAAATCTTGGCTCCCTGTCAATCAAATAAAACTGTTATCTTTTCAAATCTGCTTTCAAATTTTAATATGTAATAGCTGTGCAAAAGAAAGGTTAAAATGAATTAGCTCAAACAATTTTTAAAGTTTAATATGCAGAAAGGTTAAGAATCAGGACACCTGGGTGGTTTAGTTGGTTAAGCATCTGCTCAGGTCATGATCCTAGGGAATTCCAGGGTCCTAGGATCCAGTCTGGTTTCAGGCTCCCTGCTCAGTGGGGAGCCTGCTTCTTCCTCTCCTCCCTGCTCACTATCTCTGTCTCTCTCCCTCTCAAATAAATAAATAAAATCTTAAAAAAAGAAAAAGGTTAAGAATCATTCTTGTGGACTTGCCTTGTAATTAATCTCCAAACAAAAGACAATGATAAACTATAATTGAGGTTATTTAAAAACATAGTATCTGATAAGCAATACCAAAAATTATGCTGTGTAGTGGCATAAATCAAGGACAGTTTTATGCTGAATATTTATCAAAATTTCACTTACCTCTTCCATAACCAGTTTGGGTGAGGCAACACGGATTGCGATTCCCATATCTGCCAGTTTGTCCAAGACATCCTGGAAATCTAAATTACGACGAGATTTTGCTCGGGACAATGCACGGCCCTAGGTTAAGAAAGGAATGAACTTTATAAATTCTGAACAATTTATTTTCAATTCCAGCAATTACATAATCCTTTGGGATTATATGCCTTTTCCTTGACTTTTTTAGAGTTAGAAAATAACCTTTTTCTGTTTTATTAACCTTAGTTCTTTCGTTACAAATCTCATATCCTTCTGGAAAACAAATTTCCATCTACACGAAACATTCAGTATTGAAAAATTTAGTTCTGTATTTCTAATTACTATTACCAATCCAATATAAATAAACTGATTTTAACCATAAACAGTAGGTCTGTCATCATCAAAAACTTTGTGCCTTGTGATTTTAAAAGTTCCTCAACTTTGGCACTACTGACATTCTGGGCCAGATAATTCTGTCAGTAGATTGTCCAGCAGCATCCCTGGCCTCTACTAGATGTCAGTAGCAAAACTCTCCGCCCTTACTGTGACATTAAAAAAAAGCCTCTAGGTGTTGCTAATGTGTGGTGTGAGATGTGCTGATTTTGATCACTGGGTTAAAATGAGAAGTTGGGAGGCAGCTGGAAATGAGAAAGGCTCAGAGAAAAAGGAAGGCTCAAATATGTTTGTTAGGGTCTGTCCTGTGAGAAGGTACTCTAGAGTTTCAATTTTCCACTCCATCACTAGCTAAGCACTCTCATGGCTCAGAACAGGGGTTGGCACACTGATTTGTGGGCCAAATCTGGCCCACCACCTATTTCTGTAAATAAAATTTTATCGGAACCCAGTAATTCCCACTGGTTTATGTATTGTCTATGGCTGCTTTTTCACTTCAGTGGCACGATGGAATAGCTACTACAGAGGCCATATGGCCCCAAAGCCTAACATATCTACCGTCTGGTGCTTTACAGAAAAAGTTGCCAACCCCTGGCTTAGAAGATAAGAGGCAATGTGGTGAAATAGGTGTGCAGTCTATGCCTGGGCTCTGATGTGCAAATCCCCCAAATCTTGAGTGGACCTACCTAGAAAGGAGCAAATTACGCAAATGACTAGGTCCAGTGAATCGCTGAGATAAGCTGGGATGTGGACCTGCATCAGTCAAAGTTCTATCGGTTAGGCCAGCATAGCAATTTCCCAGGCTGGATTTTGTGGACTTGCAGAGATGGGGAACAGTCCCTCGCCCTACAATGACTCCACTGAGGTAGAGATACTAGGTGACCTTAGTTGGTTCACTAGATAGTACATATCATGAGAATAAATTTAGGCAGAAGACAAGACAGATCCAAACTTCAACTCTGTTAATGCCCAAATACATTTACCTGTCAAAATGTACAACTTCGATTAAACTTACCGCTCCATGACAAGTTGTTCCAAAGGTCTCAGTCATGCCTTGCTCAGTGCCAGTAAGAACGTAACTACAGGTGCCCATGGTGCCGCCAATGAGCACTGGTTGTCCAGTGAGCTGAGGAAGCACACACCAATCAAACATATTACAATTTAGAAAAGCTTTAGATGAGCTTTTTATGCCTGAGATTTATACTTCCTTTTGCACTGCCGGACTGTGGGAGAAACCTGGGCCTCTAAATACATTGCTCTCCCGACTGTTATGACATTATTTTAATTCTTGGATAAATGAGAGAGAAGTGGAAGGGAGGGAAAAATGTGAGAACCAGAAAAGCAGCAGAGACAGACAACGCAAGAGCAAAGCCAAATTCAAAGGTTTCAGGAAGCATCATTGGGAAGAACCATCTAGGACAAGGCACCTGACCCCTCCAGGTTCTGGTTTCCTTACCACAGGGAAAGCAGGAGCAGGCTAAGGGCCCTTCTACCTTTATTACAGCCAGACACCAAGAGGAGAGGAGAGAGGAACAGACTGAGTTTAATCCTAATCTTGCCTTCCAGTCATTCAAAGGCCTTGAAAAGATCAG
The DNA here is from genome assembly GCA_002007465.1 of Ailurus styani. Classification (NCBI taxonomy): domain Eukaryota; kingdom Metazoa; phylum Chordata; class Mammalia; order Carnivora; family Ailuridae; genus Ailurus; species Ailurus styani. The sequence goes on from LNAC01000075.1 coordinate 7,756, forward strand.
CTTTATGGAGTAAAAGATGCTCCACTGAGGATGCTGTAGACCTCCCACTGCAGGCAGAGATGAGGTGGGAGTCACTGCCTCAGAGAAGATCGGAAACCACTGTTCTCAGGGAGGACAGACCTTCTCTTCACAACTGCTGCCTTTCTGTTTAAACTCACCCCTGTTCAGAACACCTAAATCATGCCCCCACGGCTTAACACCACAAATGGCTTAGTACATACTTGATAATCGACAGCAATGAGGGGATGGTGAGGAGGAAAAGCTCGGGTGGATCCCTTCCTGTGAACCAACAGTGTCCGTTCCTTTCCGTCCACCACGTGCTGCTCTACTTTGGCAATATTGTGAGAAACGTCGTAGATGACATGCAGGTCCAAGTCATCAGGGGTTGTGTTGAAGACCTTGGCAAAAGCCTAAAAGGAAAAGTCTACGTTAAAAGCAGCCAGAACCAGCTTTTCAGAATGCCTCTGACTTCAGCTGGTCTGTTCCTGTAGGGAGTGAGAAATTCACCAGCTCAAATATAGCAATATTATTAATCTTCACATAAAAGACAAAAACCATCTTTTACACCACACTGCAAATTCCACTCCATAAATTCCAACTCTGACTGAAAAGCTGCTGGGCTACTCTTGATCCCACCCTTCAGAACAACGTCTTCCTCAGCCTTCTCATCTTTGTGAATGCACTTCTGTCCTATCTGATGCTTAAGGCAAATTCTAAAAACAATTTTGGCTTCCCTTCTTCTGCCATTCCCCACACCTGATACTCTGCTGTTTTGGTTTAAGGAGACATCAAGAGCCTGGACACTTTGCCAATATTTCCAATATTTATTACACAGATTTTGAAAACTGGATTCTATAGGCTCTGTATGAAACCTCATCACGAGTAACAGAAGAACAACTTCCAACTGTACCTGACGGGTTAAGAAGGTCATGGAGGAGCGGTTGACCCAGGCATAGTTCCCAGCAGCTGCCATCCCCTTCAGGTAGTCCTGACCTTCTGAGGAAGCGATCCGAGCACAAGCCAACTGCCGGTCGTTGACTATAATCTTGTCTCTCTTCATGGCTTTTTCCATAGCTACCAGTGCATCTGGACAAGAGAGAAGCAAGTCTAAAGCGGCTGCTTTTCCCTTTATAATTGAGATTTATTGCAGAAAAAGTAGGCTAACCCATTCAAATCCATTTCTTAAAAAGCAAGTAAAATACATCTTTTCTTTTGAAGTGTTTCTAGGTTCATCTATTTGCTTGGTCAAGACACAGTTACTGAGAATCTTCTGTCAGTGTTGTGTGACGCAAAGTAACACTTTGTGGTTACAAAGCTAACACCTTCCCTACAGGTACTTGGCAAAGGAATGAGAGGTGTACACACACATAGAAACAACATGGTCGGGCGCCTTGGGGGCTCAGTGGGTTAAAGCCTCTGCCTTCGGCTCAGGTCATGATCTCAGGGTCCTGGGATCGAGGCCCGCATCAGGCTCCCTGCTCGGCGGGGAGCCTGCTTCCTCCTCTCTCTCTGCCTACTTGTGATCTCTATGTCAAATAATTAAATAAATCAATCTTAAAAAAAAAAAAAGAAACAACATGGTCTTAGTTTCTCCTTTCCTGGTATGAGAATGAATGAACAGAAGTAGTAAAATACATTTTATTACCGTCATGGTTTTAAAAAATAATCTTTTAGTGATTTAACAGAAAAGAGTTGGAGAGAAGTTGCTAGAAGAGTAGGAAAATCAAAACCGTGGCAAAGTGTAGAGAAGTCCTCAGCAGAAAGTTCAGAATTACTAGTCAGTGCTCCATACATCTGCTAGATTAAATGTTCTAATAGGTCAGGCTAGCCCAAATTATTAAATTCCCATAGGATGAAATGCGCACACAAGGATGAACTAAATAATACACAACTTAAGGTTTATAGTAATTTTCACGTGTCTATATACCTTCTCATAAATTCATAAATCATTTCACATATCCTATCAATCATCCAAGTGGCCGGGCTGCTATTCCCCTGCCTTCTGCTTCTGTTCATGCTGTCTTTTGGTCATGAATGTCCTTTGTGCATGACTGTCCAAACTACAAACAGTATGTGTTCAACATGCCACTTCCAATATATTTTCTCTAAACACTTTATACACACTGTTCTATGGTATTTTATCAGGTACTATCTTTTCATTTTAATTAATGTGACATCTCTTTTTTGAAGCAATTTGAGGGCGGGCCCTTGCCAATTTCATCACTGAAGCCACTATAACACTTAATCTTGTAGTATAGGTACATGAGACACATTTGCATACATCATAAATGTATAAAAGAAATAGTATATGTGAAGTATTTAATCTCCTATGACAACACCATGTGAAACAGTAAAAACCTATGCAGAATATAGTTCCAGAGTTTTCTTTCTGAAATCTCTATTTGATTCCCCATAAATGCATGTTTGAGCACTGAGTCAAAAATGAGATCCAGAATATACCTGTGGCTACTTGGTGGCCCAAGCCTCTGCTTCCACTGTGGATCATCACACACACTTGTCCCTTATGGTCGATGCCCATCTTCTTAGCTGCGTACTCATTGAAAATCTCATCCACAACCTGGATTTCTGCATAATGGTTGCCTGCTCCCAGGGTCCCCAACTGCAAAAGTAAGAATGTCTGATAAAATAGCTTCTAGATTACTTTTAAAGATTTATTGATTTGAGAGAGAGAGAGAGAGAGAGAGAGAGAGAGAGAGAGAGAGAGAGAGAGAGAGAGAGAGGGAGCGCGCCAATGCGCATGCACAAGTCAGGGGAGGTGTGGAGGGACACAGTCTTCAAGTAGACTCCTGAGTGGGGAGCCTGACATGGGGCTAGATCTCATGACCCAGGAGATCATGACCTGAGTGGAAACCAAGAGTCGGACACTCAACAGACCGAGGTGCCCAGCTCCTATTCTGCTTTTAAAAAATCCATTTAAAAAGCAAATTGATAAAATCAACCGATAACAAAAAATAATCAGAAAAAAATTTCTGAGCCTCAGAAATGCTTCATGCATTTAAAGCAATACACAATAAAAATATAGTAGAGTAGCTCCTGAAGTTTATTGAATCATTACCTGCAAGAAGTATATACAAATATGTATTAAAAGCTTCATAAACCCAAACTCAGACCACTAAATGGCCCATAGGACATTTTAAACATGTGGATAGAAGGGTCAAATTTTGGGGTAAACAATGGTGAATGTGTACTTTTTTAAACAAGGTCCAAGTTCAAATGATTTTTGAAACATCTGTGAGTTCACTGACACCTACCATTATCTACCACTGAAAATATATCCTGTAACTTGGAATTAATAGAAGATTTAGGGACCACAGCACAGAAGTGCTAGAAGAATCTTTAGAGGCCGCCTAGTTTTAAATACTCTGATTTTCAGATAAGAAAACCAGACTTAGAGGGACGCCTGGGTGGCTCAGTCAGTTAAACGTCTGCTTTTGGCTCAGGTCATGATCCTGGGAGAGAACCCAGCATAGGGCTCCTTGCTCAGGGGGAGCCTGTCTCTCCCTCTCCCCCTGCTTGTGTTCTCGCTCTCTGACAAAATGTTTAAAAAAGAAAAGAAAAGAAAACCAGACTCAGGCAAAAGAGACTTGCCCACAGTAAGAGTGAATTAATGGCAAAGCCATTGCCATTAGCTGTAGATTTCAAACATGGGATATATTCTTATCTCATGGATGCCACGAACTGACAAGGTATAGACGTACCTCACCTTAGGCTCCAGAAAACTCAGCCACATCTGAGGACTGTCAAAGTATGTATGTATGTAATTTGGGCATACATTTTTAAGCCTTATAATCATATCCCATTTTTCTCCCATCCATTTCTAATTCAGCACATCTTGTTTTGTTTTATGAACATCTGCAAGTTCCTAACAGTTTTTTAGAAGAGTAAGAGCAAAGTATAAACAAGTTTCTGTTCTTTTTGATATACTGTGAAAAACCTGGAGGTATCTTTGCAACACAGAAGACATTTTCCCCCTCAACAGAAACATACAAAACCCCTCCCCGACCCCAGCACACTGCCCCTCCCATGTGTTACCTGAGGAAGGCCTCTTTTTTTAGCCCTTGCAGAGACTTTGTTGGGGTCGGCCTGCAACATCCTTCCGTACTCCTCACAGTGCTCCTTGTCCTCAGCCCAGGCATAGCCTTCCCTCAGGGACCAGTCCACACCCATCTCCAAGGCCTCCTCCAAGTCTCTGAGGGAGTAATAAGATCTAGTCATTTCACAGCTAAGACAGAGGAAAAGCTGAGATGACCACATCTCAACAGGGCAGAAGGAAACGGTCCATTTACTCTCGTCTGTGTACCAGGCGCTGTGCTAGATGCAAAGTTTATGCTCTCAGCAACTCGTTTTTTTTTTTAAAGAAAACAGCTATGTAAATAATTGCGATATAAAATAGTAAGGATCATATCAGAGATGATTATAGTTCTTTGTCTGTGTACCAGACGCTGTGCTAGATGCAAAGTTTATGCTCTCAGCAACTCGTTTTTTTTTTAAAGAAAGCAGCTATGTAAATAATTGCGATATAAAATAGTAAGGATCATATCAGAGATGATTATAGTTCTTTACACAGTCATTCCCTTGTACTCTTCAAATCTTTTTTACATTAGATTTGCCTCTTTGAAAGGCAAAGAAAATTTGTTAATGGTCACCAGATATCACCATCTACCACTAACTTTACCACAGCTACCCACCTTCATTAATAATTTGTGAAAAATTACAGCCAAATAATAAACCTATGTAAATGCCTTCAGGTGGCACAGGAGAAATGTGAAGGTACCTTTGCAGAAATACTACATGGCTTCAGTGCACATGCATTTTGAAGGGGTGCATACATTAAATCCCTAGAAGGAAGCACCCTTGATCTTCATCTAAGGTCCAGCCCTCCCAGCACACTACCTGAAAGGTTAAATGGTCAATGTCATCTCTCCACTATAGCCCATTTCAAACACTATGATATAGGACAAAATTCCTATCTAAAACATCTACGAAATGTACATTTACGAAGATCTTAGAATTTATATGTTTTAGGTATGCTTTTCAAACCAGGGCTGCATGTCAGGGACCACATAAATCACAGACCAGCCAGATGTAACAGCTTACTCCAAATTAATTAATTAATTGATTTATTGATTGATTGCCGGAGGGGAGCTGCAGAATAGGTAATAGCTAAAAACATCTTGGTATCAACATATGTACATGTATGTAATTAGAACGCAAGTCATGTGATTTTTAAAGACAAAACAGAAGGTGCCAAAGAAACATTCCTGTTAAGCACATGTTCTGCAAAGTTTAAGACGCGCAGCTTTGCATGAGCCACGATAGTACCGTCAGTGGCCATCGAAAAGGCAGTTATGCTGTGGCCTTCAATTTCATTCTTTACCGCTGAAATACTGAACATCCTCGCTAGATATACAACATTCACTGCTATCATTCAAAAAGGAAGGTCGTGGCTAAATACAGGCTCACCAACAAAAGGAGGTTCAGAATACAGCCTCTGAAGCCAAAAGATCTTTGGTTTGAATCCTGACTTTACTTACTAGCTTATTGACTATATCTCTTTAAACCTCACTTTCCTTTCTTGTCAACTGGGTATAACATCAGGGTTATATGAAATGCCATGAGAGACAGATACTATAGCACAGCGCCTTCCATGTAGGAAGTGTTCAGTAACTGTCAGTGGGCATCTCTCTATTATCAATTCTACTGTGTGTCAAAGGTTGTTCTAATGATCATTTGACCAATCTCTCTAATCGAGGGGGGGGTGGGGAGGGAAAGAGACCCCATGGGTAAAAGAATAATTCATTACCACTTCCTGAAAGGTGACTAAACAATCCCCATCCCCTAAGCAACCTGCGCTGGTTATGAATATGAGGGTCACGTAGTTATTTTCTTTCCCAGTCCGTTTACTGGGATCTTGTCCTCTTACTTGGCACTCATGGGGATGACACCTTTTGATCCGACCCCAACAGGAATGTGGTCGAACATAGCCTGGGCAAGCTGCTCCTTCACAGGCTGGACATCGCTTTCGTCTAAATTGGTTCTTAGCAAGCGCACACCGCAGTTGATGTCAAATCCGACGCCACCTGCAAAATAGAGAAATTAGGCACAGATTAGCAAAACCAGGTAGTTGGGCAATGTTACCTGTGGTTTCTCACCATTAATACGGGTTTGAAGGACAGCTCTTCTTTTGAAGATAACTTTTTAAAAGCAACCCACAAAGTAGGTAAAGTCTGATAACAACAAAACATTTAAAGTAACGTATGTACTATGGGTACTTTGTAGGCCAGGAAGGCAGTGATGAACAGTGAGTATCATCTAGACTGGAGATGAAAAAAGATGTATACAACTAGACGCTAATCATAATGATGATAATAAGAGCACTCACTTACCAGTACTTCCTAAGTGCCTTGTACTGTGCTAAGTACTTTCACAGCTTAGGTTATTTACTCCTCACAGTAATGCCATGGGGAGTTAACATTACTAGCTCTAATTTGCCCGAGAATTAACTGGGACACAAAGACGCCGCACAACTTGCCAGCAAAGCATTTCAGTTTGTTTTGTAGCCAATGTCTAAAAAGAGCCTGGCATATGGTAGAAGCCCAAATAATTTTCCATAAATGTATGCTTTACTTGATATTTTAATAGCCTCTGAGTGTCCACAATTAATCGTCTCAGTAAACGAGGGGACAAGAAATGATAGAACATGAGACTGAGAGACATCCATACTCTTTCAGAAGGACAATGCTTCACCTGACGGCAGACGTGCACGGTGACCTTACCTGGGGACACCACTGCTTCAGGGTCATTCATATCGAAGGCTGCCATATTCCCAATAGCAAACCCATAACCTGAATGGACATCAGGAAGCCCAATAGATCGCTGAAAGAGAATTAGAAAATGAAATCCAGCTTTCTCAACCTGACAAGACTATATCGATTCTCAAATGGGCTCTGGGCCGAAGCCTTCCCCAAACCAAGATTCTGTTTTTGTGAAACCTTCTCTGTTGGTGGAAATTAAGTGTAAAAACTTCTAAAAGTAGTGGGGAAAAAACCTTATTAATAAAATCTGACCATTAACTAAGGAAATTGAAACAGAAAAGCCTCAATATAACATGCTGTAGGAGGGCCACAAACTAACTTTAAGGTAGTATTAGGTTTTAAATATTTATTGTTACAAAAAAAGCTTTATTATTTCAGAGAGGATGAATGAGAACAGGGTGAGGGGGTGAGGGAGAGAATCTTAAGCAGACTCCCCGCTGAGTGTGGAGCCCAAAGTAGGGCTCCATCCCGTGTCCCTGAGGATCATGACCTGAGCTGAAATCAAGAGTTGCATACTCAACTAACTGAGCCACCCAGACACTCGAAGTAGGATTACATTTTAAAGGCAATCTTTAGAGAGGGACAAATTGTGGTCATGCCAGGCTAAGTGAAGGGAAATATCTGATTTACACAGGCCTTTAGTGTTTAAGCAATCATAGGCAAATGTAATCCATTTAGTGGCATGAATACTGTACACTTTCTACATTTGGGGCCTAGGAAAGGGCCCAGGAAGAATGCAGGTCAGTGCAGACACCTAGACACCTAAGAGTTCCTCACATGCACAAGCCATTTCTTTTCATTTTCCTCCCAAGTGCCAGCACAATAAATGATATAAAGACCTCAAAAATATGCCTGTTGTATGGATTTCACACCTTCCTGTGATGGTGGAACATGAATCGTAGACTGTGGATAGGCCCCACTTGCACCAGCCAGGCCTCCCCGTTACCACCGCCACCCTCCTTTCCCAATCATGCCTACAACACCTGTACTGTCCCCTCTCCCTCCCCACAGGTCTAACCCTTACACTTCTGTCTATTCTTTCTCTAATCATCCTCTTGACTGGGGCCAGAGTGAAACTCTGAATGGTGGTACCCTGATCCAGGAATAATGCTGTACTGTGACAAAGAAACAAGAAAACAAAACTACTTCAAAGATTTTCAGATGCTTACAGGTTGTAGCAAAAAGCAACAAGAAACTGAGATGTTACCCAGACTCAATTACGGCTTTAAGCTCTATGGTTATTTCTAGAAGTTTGAAGGTCACTGTCTAAGTGACACCACTATTGGTTAGGCCTGGCCATTCATCCACTCAGCAAAGTCTCAAACTAAGAGAAAATATAAGTGATTCAAACTCTGAATGAGGACTCACATGAACAATCCCAGGCAGGGCTGCCACATTGCCAATTTGCTTCATGGCTGGCAGGAAGCCACCGACACCTGAGGACAAAAACTCAGTATTAGAAAAGGGGATGCAGTTGATTTTTAATGTTAAGTATACTCATATGTTTCTACCTTGCATTAAACGAAGGGGTAATGGTCAGGAGTACCAGAACAACAAAGCAGGAGAGGACGTTTGGGGTGAAGTGGGAAGGGGGCCTCATCAAGAAGGGAGGACACGCACAGGAAGGTAGTGAGGCAACCGGAGTAATCACAGACATGCTGTCAGTGTCCGTGCATACCACGAAAAGGTTCCTTGCAAACACGGTACTGAGAAATGTGAAACAAGTAATAAACGTTTTGCTGCCGATGTAAAAAAAAAAAAAAAAAAAATCTTTCAATAGTTGTATTATTTACCACCACCACCACCACCCCCCCCCGCCCAAATCAACACTGGTCTTACTCTAAGTGACAAAGAAGAGTAATGCACAAGAGCTGGGACAACACTGGACTGAGAGGGGATACAGGGCTCTAGTTCTGCTCTATCACATGTCCTGGTGGCATTTTAGGCAAGTCAGGATGTCCTGCTGGGGAGAAGGGTGGGATTTAGGATTTAGATTGTTGAGCCAAAAATAAAAGGGTTAAAACCAGGTTCCACTGTAATACCATCATCACCATTAGAGCATTGTATTAGAGCTTTATATACTTATCCCTAAACATGGCTGCAGTTCTGCAAGATAAGTGTAATCAACTCCACTTTACGGATGAGATTAGCTGAAGTTCAGTGAGCTAATCAGTGTACTGGTTAAGAATGCAGACTTTGGAATCACTCTTGGATGTGAGTTCCACCTCTGTCACCGAGAAGCTATGCAACTGGACTAAATAAAACTACTTAACGTCACTGAGTCTTGCCTTACACATTTGTAAAATGGAGATAACATATTTCTCTTAAAATTAAGCATTACACGAGGTAATCTACATAAAGCACTTTGCAAAGTGCCTGGCACATAGTAAGTGCACAACAAACGGTAGCTCATTATTACTGTCCAAGGTTAGCTGCAAAGCCAACCAGGTCCACCCAGCTCCAAATGGTTTCTACGAAGTCAGGTGGCCAACAATGTGATTGCAAGCTAGTAACAGGTTTTTGGTCTCATTTAAAAGTTTCGATTATTACCTGACAATACTTTTGTGTTTTTAAATTATAACTGAGTTACCACTGTCATGCCACAGGGAAGATACTATTTACACGGCAACAAGTAGAACTCTAATGTACTTACCACCACCCCGACAGGCATTCCTTAATTCCTCAAACATTAATTTTTCCAGAGCATCATTCACGTAGAAAACTCCTTCAACCTGGTACCAATGAAAAGGAAAAACTATGAGCACATGCCCAAGATATACAGGCACTGGACAGAATATAAATACTACATGTAATATTTATTTTACTTTACTCTTTACAGAACACTTTCTCATTACCTTAAGAAAGCAGAAAACTTCCTAACAAAGACTACGAAATATTCCTATCTTTAAATATGTGTTAAAAATGTATTTTGCAATGTTCACAAATTCTTTATTCTCCTACTCTTAAAGCCATACTTAAGAATTCAACAGGAATTTTTGCAGGTGTGATAAAGACATCTTGGGTAGCTCAGTTGGTTAGGCATCTAACATTCAGCTCAGGTCATGATCCTGGAGTCCCAGGGATTGAGCCCCTCACCCCTCTTGTGTGCTCTCTCTCTCTCTCTCTCTAATAAAGCCTTTAAAAAAAAATAAAAAGAAGTCTTCTAACTATGCTCTCACCAAGGCCAAAAGTCCTACTACTCCTGTGCTTCTAAAAATCAGTGGGTCTTGATAAAAAGATGAATCAAGGGCGCCAGGGTGGCTCAGTGGGTTAAAGCCTCTGCTTTTGGCTCAGGTCATGATCTCGGTGTCCTGGCATCGAGGCCCGCATTGGGCTCTCTGCTCAGCGGGGAGCTTGCTTCCTCCTCTCCCTGTCTCTCTGCCTGCCTCTTTGCCTCCTTGTGATCTCTCTCTCTGTGTCAAATAAATAAATAAAATCTTTAAAAAAAAAAAGATGAATCAAAAGAGTAAGATTCTAAACATAAAAATGCAGTCATCTGACCTTAGTGTATTTTTTTCTGTGCCTGAGACAATAGCACATTACACTTTATTTTGTCCTATGCTTACTTATAAATCAATACTTAGGTAAAGAGTAAAAAAATTTTAACATGTAGCTACATAGGTCTGGGCTTAGTTCTAGAATCTACACAATTTTAAGAGAATAAAGGAGCTTGAGAAAAAAATAAAAACGGCAATGGAGGATGTAATTATGTAACACCAAAGGCCAGAACATTTTTATAGCGATCAAAGATTATGAAGGAGCCGCCCAATGAAGGAGAAGCAAAGACTTAACACTTAATCACCTGGACAAATTTCTTTCTTTTATAAAAAAGAGGACTTCTGCTTGAATAACACCACCAGTTGAAGGAAAATGTCTCCAGTATAATTTTCTACGAGCCACATTTTATTAATTCACCAAATATTTACTGAGGACTTATTATGTTTTAGGCACTGTACTGAGCACTAGGGGAGATATGAAGAATATGTAAAATCCTGTTTTTTGGGTTTTTAAAAAAGATTTCATCCATGTGTCGGGGCAGGAGGCAGGCAGAGGGACAAGCAGGGTCCCCATTGAGCAGGGAGCCCAATGCAGGACTTGAGCCCAGGACCCTGGGATCATGACCTGAGACAAAGGCAGATGCTTAACTGACTGAACCACCCAGGTGTCCCCAAGATCCTGTTTTTGAGGAATTTCCAGCCCAGGATGCAGCCCAGACTAGAAAATTAAGGGTGCAACGAGGCAAGCACTATGATAGGAGAGTGCTACAGAAGAAACTGATGAAGTGGCTCAGCAGCCTAGGGAGCGAGAGGAGGCCTGACAGGTGTTCACTGTTTGAACCAGCTCTTCAAAGACAAGAGACATCACCGGAGCTGCAAGACATTCAGGAGATATAAAGGAGACACAAAAATGACATAAAGTTGGGAGGGGAGTGTTTTAGGGGAGAGGAATTTTTAGTGCAGCACGTGGGTCTTAATGGAGATTAAGTAGGATAGATAAGGAATTATTATGAAATTCACACATCTCTCAAGAATGGGAATACAATTCAAGCTTAGCATAAAGGTCAGTAACTTTTTAGGAGCAGTATATTGAGATTTCAACTCTCCACTCTTAGGGGAGAAGTGGGAGTCAAGCGTCGTACAAATAGTTAAACCATTAACTGCCTATAGCAAGATGAGACTTGCTCTTAGGCAGAATCAGCAGCAGTGCGTGTATCCAAAGTGAAGCCAGAATCACTACCAGACACTGACAGCGTGTTATCACGACCATCATGTCCTAGTTATTTCCTATTCCTTCATTCACGGGACCAGGTTCCATAAACAGAAACAGGCTAAACGGAAAAGAGCAAAAAGGAATCTGATGACCATGGCCTTTTTCTCCTCTCGGTGTCTAGCTTTTGCTCATGGGGGACACTCAATAAGTTTTGATATTGAGTAAAAGAGTGGAGGGGCTATCAGGAACTCTAACCCAAACACAGACTCACACACCTCCCATACACTTACAGGGCACCTGAAAAGAGTTTAAAGGCTATTTAACAACATCTGCCCCCAAAACTTACAAATGACTGTTTTCTTCACTTTAGGGGAAGATAACAGACACAAATGGCAACGAAGCCCGAGAGAGAGAGAGTGAACCCAGGCTTTCGCACTCCCTGATACGGGGTTCCCAATCTCCACGGGGAATACCTCATTCTGTCAGAGGAAAGAAGTGAAATGGGTATCACGTCGTGGCTGGGTTTCTTACTAGATGGCTTGAGGAAGCTGTGTCACCAACCCATCCTTAGCGAAGGGGGATGAAAAACCAACTCCCTGCCCTGTGAACTTTCTAGACCGCTGCGAGAGGCAAAAACGTTTCATTGAACGGGGAATGCTAATAAACCTGCTTCAGCAAACAAAGGTCTCGTCAACGTCACCCAGATGGCCAGCATGACTCAGGAAGGGAGGTCCCATCCCAGCAACTCCACCGTGGACTGGCTGTCGCCACCGTGGACAAAACCCACTAACGTCTCTAAAGCTCGGGAATGGAACATCTTGCGGGGCGTTTTTGAGACTTCGACGCGAAAGCGTTTTTGCGAGCGCGAATTTCGCGTTCACTTGGGATTCCCTCAGAACGTTCCGCTTTGGGGGCCTTTCCCGCCGGGGAGGTGGGGACGGGAACGGTCCCCGCGCTGAGGCAGGAGTCGGGAGGGCGCGGAAGGCCGGGCCGGGTGGGTAGGGAGACGCCGCGGGCCCCCGGGAAGGCCCCGCCACCGGCTCCTGCTTCCCCGCCTCACCTGCATGTTAGGCACGAAGCCCTTCTTGATTCTCCAGCAGTTTTTACTGATCTTGTCCAAGAACTGCAGCTCATCGTTATAGCTGCGACTCATGGCGGCGACAACGGTGGCGAAAACTCCCGGCTCCGCTTTGAAGAGACGCTGCCGCGCTGTCCCGCGGGCTGAAGTACCACCTTCCGGAAGTCACCGCGCAGGGTAGGCTCCGCCGCAGGACGGGCGACGGCAAGCGTCGAGGCTCGAAACTCGTGGCACCCAAATCGCTTCTCTCGCGTTACGTTAGACTGCCCTCTAGTGTTTATCTTTTTTCGGATATTTACTAGTCCTCTTCCAGGCGTAAAGCTGAACTAAATGCAGTCGTCTTTAGTGAGAGGTAGTCATCCTTTATTTTGGAAGTGCTTTTCAGCACTTGGAAACGCCCTGAATCTGGATCAGGTCCAGCTGGTGTAATGAAAATCTGCGTGGAGTTTACGTTCCCAGCAGTGAGGGAAAAAAGCTGTGTGTAGCCGAGAAACGTTTCAATAAATATGACTGGACACTCTAATGTTTCAGGATGAATTTGTGGATGCACATTAAATAACTTTTCTGTCAGAAAAGAACATTCCAAAGAATGAACGTGACAGTGTGTCATTTATTCCAACGAACACTGATGGGGGTGGTTATTACGGCCAAAGGTGTGCCAGTAAAGACGAGGAGCTGGCAGTCCCTGCGGACAGCGGGGCTTCCCCGGCCTCCCTTCTTGGACGACTGAGACCCTGTGCTCCTGCTCTTATACATCTCTCTCTTGCCCTCAGTAATAAGCGCTTTTCACAGGATTTCTGCTTCTGGTCCTACCTCATGTAAATAGCAGTGACTTTGGGACCGGGAAGACTTGGGTTCAATTTCTACCTCTGCCCTGTATGCAGAGGTTGCTTTACCAGCCATGTATGATTCATCTCTTTACCTTCGTTTCCTCATCTGTCAAATGGGACCACAAGTCTTCCGAGCGTCGGTGAGCATTGGGTGAGTGACAGTGTGGAGTAAACAACACCCGGCTTGGCATCTGCTCGCCCACTGGATTGTGAGCGCCATGAAGGCAAAGTTGGTGGTTTCTGGTCCTTCTTACATTATCCATATGGGTTCCTCTTTCCTCCTCTTCTGCCCCAGTTTCACCCTAATAATTAGATGCTCTAACAACTTAATATCACCAACTACAAATGATCTACTGCTGTTTCATTTCATCTGGGAGGGAAAACTCCAAAACTTAAAGAAGTGATATAACTTCCGGAGTTTCCTGTGACCACCGTTTCTCACCAGAAACAACTGGGAGGCAAGCTGTTCTTTTTTAAAATCAAGACTTGAAGTCTGCATACCCTCACTTTTTGTCAATTTAGTTAAAGATGTTAAATTCTCTCAACTTGTCTTATTTTATTTAAAAAAAAATCCAGGGCAGAAGCAGAGAATTTCTCAAATAAAAAGACAAGTTCTCACTAATAGAAAACAAGTTTAATTAAATACAAGGGACAGCAGCAGTAAATATAAAACATACAGTGCAATATGCAGGGAAGTGGGGGAAGCCCTGGGTTGCGGAGAGAGCTAAAGGGAGCTCGTCCAGTAAGAACTCAGGCAAATCTGCACTTCAGGCTTTGAGCTAAAGGGAGCTCGTCCAGTAAGAACGCAGGCAAATCTGCACTTCAGGCTTTCTCACGCACCGCCTCAGAGGCACATGGCTAGCTCCCGGCCCCGGGCACCTTATAAACACAGGAACACACAATGTGCATTCGAACGCGAACACACAATGAAACGCCTACCCCTCCACACACACAGACACACCACCCGATTTGGCTCTTTAACTCAGTTTGCCTCCATCTGTCCCTGAGGGCTTGAGAAAGAAAACTGTCAGCGTAAGCACTTCACAAGGCCTTTACCATCCAGTGTGCACGGTCTTCCCTTCCGGGCTAAGCGTAGCTGTGGATTAAGGGCCACTGACTTCCTGGAGTGGGCTCACAGGCAATCAAGCGGCGGGCTTCCCTCTCCACTGTCCACTTATGAGGTTCAGGCCTTCCCAACCATGGAAACTTGGCTGCTGCTTTAAGGATGTTTCATACTTCAGGTTGGTGGAAATCAAAAGGAATCCCTGAAAAGGAATTGAAGGCAATGTCACATGCTGGACACCGGCAGCCGTAGGCCTCTGGGGTTTGCCAAGAGGTGAGGGAGAGATGGTTTCTTTCCCAGGTCCTCCTGTGTCACACTCTCCCTGCCGCTGTCCCCTTGTGAGTGCCTCAGACATCAGAACAAGACACTTGGGATTATTGTCTCCTTATGTGACTTGAGCAGCTACAAAAGCAGGGGAGGTGGGGAGGGAAGCGGCAGAGCAGGATAGTGTGTGGGATTGGAGAATTCCCTCCCTCAGAACCTTATTTCCCCCCTTCTCCCCAAAAGCGCCAAAATGGAAGAAAAAAGGTGTTCTGAAGTTTGTTGATAATGACTAATGACGAAAGAGCTCACAACAGATCCCTGAACCTCGAGGAGGGTCTTTGGTTCAGGCAAAAGTTCACTGAGAGAATCAAGAGGAGCCAGTCAGGTCTCAGCCAGGCCTCGCTTTACTCATTTTAAAAGGGACCGTTCATCCCAGCCTCGAGGGTTGTTTTGCGGAATGAATGAGATCGAGCACACCGTAGTGCACCTTCTCTTACTACAGTGTAAGTCTGCTGCCAAGGCAAATCAGCCTTGGTCTGATTTTTAAACTCAAGTTTAAAGGCTTTTCATTGTTGACTGGAAGCTTTAAGAGCTAAACCTTTTGTCTCTAAAATTCCTTGGGCTGGAAAAACACAAAGCAGAACAAAGTAGCATAAAACAGAATAAGCAAACTAGAAAGAGGCTTCTTCCACTATGAAAAGAAGTGGGGGCAGTGAAGAGAATGTTCACATTCTTACCTCAAAAACTTCAATATCTGAATTGACAAATGAGACTTTGTGTGGGTTGCGCAGGGGAATTCCTTTCTGCAATTTTGCTGAAAAACAGAACAAGGTGTAAGACGGCTAGGCACAGACATGGAAGTTTTGGCAAACTTTTTAGTAAAAGAAGAGTAAGTAGTTTTTAAATAAATCTATCTTTTCCTTCTTCCTGATTTTTTATTTTCATTTGATGCTCCTTGCATTTTCCTCGATGAATACTTAATTAGTTAATAAAGTGCTTAGTGAAAATGCACAAGCAATTATGTACTCCTAGATGGCAGAAAAATGCTGGCAACTTGTCCAGTTTATATTTTGAAAATACCTTAATTAGTGGCTCTGGGAACATTTCGGTCTCTGATACAAAATGTATTTTAACCAAGCCAAACTCAAGATGCTGCAGTTTATGAATGACTGCATATAGGGAGAGGGCCTAGAATTGTCCTTCATTAAAACTGTCTATCCAGATGGTGGTCTGTGCATTAGAACACAGGGATGCCCCCAGGGAGTTGAATCTCATTTCTGGCAGACCTGAAGGAGACTCTTTAATGCCTAAGGAAAGTGTTTTCAATCTCCTTAATTCAACCAGAGTTTAGCTATTCTTGCTGAGTCTGCAGGTAGTGTTGCTAACAAGGCTTTGGACCTGGAATGACTACTTTTGCAAGCACATCGTTGATGGTACAAATTCTGTAAATTCTGGCATGGGCCTGGATTCACACAATCACATGCCAGAAGTACAGGCTTTGGGGTGGAAAGTCCCAAACAATTCCCAACGTTTCGCTAATGTCAGAGTCACATGTTTTCCCAGAATCCCTTACCATTGGCCAGTGGGAGGATTCCAAAGTGGAGAATAGAAGACAGAATATTCTCAAACCTCAAGACCTAAAATGAAAGGGGATACTAATCAGTTGCCAAATCAGGGCATTTTGAAGGTACAATGCCTGGTCTGAACGAGCACTTTCCCAGACCTTATCATGACAGAGGGTGGTAATTAGAATCTCCCCGTGGAGATAATTTAGCTTTCCAGACACTGAAAGCTACTTGGCAGGAAACCATATTATAGTTTCCCAGTCTCTTTTCCTCCTTGAGGTTGGACATTTCTGCTCCCTGAAGGCTAGATCATGGTGACAACAAAAGCAAAGGGACCACACGGTGGCAGCAAACATGGCAGCTTAGGTATCTATCTAAAGTATGACAATCTAAACAATTATAAGTATCCCAATTAGTAGTCCTTCCTTAACGGAGGTCCTTTGCATTATCTTACGCTCTATAGTTAACATCCAATTTATCCAGAATAAATCACAGTAGTTGTTAAATCTTAGGAAAGTGTTGGTTCCTGGGAAGATTCAGGTATTAAAAACAAATGGAGTATAGGGTGCCCGGGTGGCTCATTCAGTTGAGCACCTGACTCTTGGTTTTGGCTTGGTCATAATCTTGGGGTCTTGATCTCGGGGTCAGGCTCCTCGCTCAGTGCAGAGTCTGCTGGAGAGTTTCCTGTCTCCCTCTTCCCCTCTTCTGCTCCTCCCTACTATGTGCATGTGCACACATTCTCTCTCACACACATAAATATTTTAAAAAATAAATGGACTATGATGAACATCATAGTTCACTCAGTGAACATATTTTGAATATCCTACATGCTTAACAAGCCTTGCAGCTTAGCAAGGAGAGCTCTGAAGCCGACTTCCTAGGTTTAGCTCTTGGTTTTACCACTTCTGTGATGTTGGGAAAGCTCTTTAATCTCTGTGTACCTCAATTTCCTCTACTGTGAAATGAAGATAACAGCACCAATGTCATAGAGTTGGTGTCAGGATCAAACAAGTGAATATTAAGTAAAATGACCAGTATATACCACTCTCATTTTTTCCACCCAGAAATGTCATTATTAGCACACTCTGTTGTTGGTACTAAGCAGTTTCTTTGGGTCTTCCTGGAAGACTTGGACTCATTTTGCCTCCTCTAGGCTCGGGAAATGTAATTTATGAGAAAGTCAGTTATGAGGGCGCCTGGGTGGCTCAGTGGGTTAAAGCCTCTGCTTTCGGCTCAGGTCATGATCTCAGTGTCCTGGGATCAAGGCCCGCATCGGGCTCTCTGCTCGGCAGGGAGCCTACTTCCTCCTCTCCCTGTCTCTCTGCCTGCCTCTCTGCCTACTTGTAATTTCTCTCTCTCTGTGTCAAATAAATAAATAAAATCTTAAAAAAAAAGTCAGCTATGCATTCTCATTGATTATAGTCTGTCATCTACCAAAATGGCTATGCCATGGAGATGCTAACCCACAGTGCATGAGACACGATGGATATTTTAAATTCCAATATCTGGCATGAAAGGTGTAACTTATTTTCCAGCTTGTTGACACTAATGCCACTGGCTTCTAATCTTCCCAACCTGAAAATCAGGATGTTCCTATAAAATTAAACAAACATCTTGTTTGGTCACCTGGATAAATTCCTGGGCTTCTTTGCTATTTTCCTCAGATCTGTTCCTCTCTTAATGTCTGCTTCTGTTGAACATGGTAATCAATTCAGCACCAAGTCCCAGGACTGCTCTGTGAGAGGTCAGGTGCCCTGACTAAGGCCACATGGCCAGTAAGTGGAAGTTTACTCTTGCAGTTTGGCCTCAGAGTTTGTGTTTGCAACCATTATGCTATGCT
Source organism: Ailurus styani (assembly GCA_002007465.1). Classification (NCBI taxonomy): domain Eukaryota; kingdom Metazoa; phylum Chordata; class Mammalia; order Carnivora; family Ailuridae; genus Ailurus; species Ailurus styani. Next base: position 25,942 of record LNAC01000075.1, read on the forward strand.
GCCCCTTGACAGAGGGGTAGCAATAACTGAAATTAATTTTTATAAGAACAATGGCCATCATTTATTTAAGACCGGCCATATATTCAATGTGCTAAATGAACCTCATATATAATCCCAGCTAATTGTCTCAACAACCCAAAGGCTGGGACAGCCACCTCTGTCCCCACCTGCACTGCCCATACTCTTGCTCTGATTTATCTTTCTCTACAATATTTTTCAGCAGACAAAATATATTTGCTTGTTGTCTGCCACATACATGCATACACACATGCATACACACACACACACACACACACACACACACACACACTCTTTCTCTCTCTCAAAATAGGAGTGCCCAGCGGTGGCACTACTGACACTCTGGCATGGGTTCTTCTTTGCTGTGGGGCTGTCTAATGCACTGTGGATGGTAAGCAGCATCCCTGGTCTCTATCCGCTAAGTGCCTATAGCATTCCCCAGACTGTGACAACCAAAAATGTCTTCAGACATTGCCAAATGTCCCTGGGTGGGGGGGACAAATGGGCCTTAGGTCAGAACCGCAGCTCTGGAATGTAAGTGCCACAAGGGTAGAGACACCAAGTAGTGATTTGGCTGATCTTCCCGCAGTTTTTGGGGAGCGGTTTGTTTCCAAGTATATCCAAATTGTGATATACTCTTCCCATCATGAGGTCACCAGGCTCGGGCCCTCCCAAAAGGCATCTGCACAACCGGCCTTGCTGCGGTTTTAGGAGATGGCTAGAAAGGCTTCCAAGAGCAACTCAGTCATGGCCTAATAATTTGCAGATAGCCTCATCCTTTTGTGAGTCTGGATCTTATATTTAATTATCAAAGGTTATTTTATCCAAAAATGAAATCATCCTGAAAATATCCCTGAAAATGCTAATATAACATAGGTCTTAGTTTTTGGAAAATTCTTTTAAAAGTCTTTCTGAATAGATAAAAGTAAGTTGGAGAGTTCCTGTCCTGTTTAAAAGTTATGGGGTTGGTAGACAACCAGCTACAAAAGTAATTTTAAAGTTAAAACCTACCCTCATGGGGAAACCAAGTATTTACAGGCTTAGAAAACACTCATCCAGCTACTATAGGAAAATTATCATTTTTCCCTTGACAGGAACTCTGAGAACTCGAATTCCTACCTCAATATTGCTGCGATTGGACTCTGGCAAAGAGAGGCGGAATCTGAAACAAAACAAAACAACAAATGTCAACAGGAAATGTCTAAAGGATGGAAGATTTAAAATCAACCATCTCAAGAGAAAAGAACAAAAATGACAGGGGATTTTTTTATTTTTTTAAAGATCCATAAGGGCGCCTGGGTGGCTCAGTTGGTTGGGTGACAGCCTTCGGTTCAGGTCATGATCCTGGAATCCCGTGATCAAGTCCCACATTGGGCTCCCTGCTCAGAGGGAAGTCCGCTTCTCCCTCTGACCCTCCCCCGTCTCATGCTCTCTCTCAAATAAAATAATAAAATCTTAAAAAATAATCCATAAGCCACTATTTTAAAAAACCACATAGACTAGTAAGGATATAGTGTTCTATTACATCTTTACCTGATATTTGCAGCTTGAGAGGCAGAGCTTCCTAGCAGAAGTCTTGGGATTTGTAACCAGGATGGGTTCCCCAAGTGCATTTCCTCTATGGGACTTACTGTTGGCAACTTGGAGGCAGAAAAATCTTAAGAAACAATTTTTGGTCTCCAGCCATACCACCCTGAATGTTCCCGGTCTCATCTGATCTCTGGAGCTAAGCAGCGTGGGGCTTGCTTAGTACTTGGATGGGAAAACAGTCTGCAGGCTTTTTTGGTCTGAACTCCCAGAATATACACTTGATTTTTCACACATAATGATAATTAGATGAAGCAGTAGTAATCAACAGGGAGGATCCTTTCATTTTACAGATGGGGGAATTGAGGTCCAATTGACAGCAGATTTAGGACCAAAACTCAGATCTCTTGATACCCATCCCAAACCTCCCTTTCACTGTAGGATCTTGCCTCACTTTGCTCCCCCCCCCCCACCGCCAACCCCGTCCTTCCATGGCTCACTTTTGCCCAGGTGTAGAGCCTTACTTCTGCATCAGCCTTCTTTTTTTTTAAGAAACTTAAAAAAATATTTATGTATTTGAGAGAGAGAGAGAGAGAGAGAGAATATGCATGAGTGGGGTGAAGGGCAGAGGGAGACGCAGACTCCCTGCTGATCAGGGAGCTCGATCCCAGGACTCTGGGATTCTGGGATCATGACCTGAGCCAAAGGCAGACTCTTAACTGAATGAGCCACCCAGGCGCCCCCTGCATCAGGCTTCTAATGGCTCCCCCTGCCTCCAGTATTGGTCTTCTTCAATCCATCCTCCACACCATTCCCAGAGTGAGCTATATGGCAAGCATGTCTGATGAGGACATGCTCCTATTCAAAATTCTTTAATGGCCTGGGTCTGAGTCACTTAGCTGGTGCACAAGACTTTCTGTATTCTGGTGTCCAGATGCCTGTATACTCTTTTTTTCATTCTCTACCTTGAATGTTATACTCAAGAACCCTGAATTGCTTAGTGCTATGCTGGTTTATTTACTTTTTATTTTATTTTCTTAAGTAGGCTCCACACCCAGCCCAGAGCCCAATGCAGGGATTGAGACTTGAGCTGAGATCAAGAGTTGGACACTTAACTGACTGACCCACATGGGCACTGCTACGCTATTTTATTAATCAGGCACTATATATCTGAGGTTAAAAAATGTATTCACTGCAAAACACATAACAAAAATATCCTGAAAAATGAAAAGTAATACATGCCCAGAACAAATTAACATTATGGTGACTAGTCACTTTAACTCAACTCCATTCATGATTAAATTTAAATTATATTTCATGTGGAATACATTTGAAAATATGCAATATATTTGAGCCTGGATTATCCAAAATTAGAGTGGATAAGGTCATAATGATCTTAAAACAACTGTAAAGTATTTTTGCATATTCCATAATAGTTCTGGCCTCCATGGTTTTTGCTCACGCTGTTCCTCTTTCTGAAAATTGCCCCTCCCCTGTTTTGTTGACTGGTTAACTTCTTTTAATTGTTTAAGATTTAACTCAGGTGTTACTTCTTCCAAGCACCTTTCTGTTACTATGTTTTAGGAGCAGACAGATATTAATGGAAGAGGTAAGTTTGCTTATTATCAGACAATATCATGTTAATATGAATTAAATCTCAAAACTTAAGTCTCAAAACTTAATTCATATTAACATGATATTGGCTGATAATAAGCAAACATAAGAGTAAAAACCAGAAAGACAGTTAAATCTGACAAGGATCAGATATGGCATCGATGGCACTGTGGCTCAAACTGAGCTCAGTGGAAAGTTAGGACCAGAATCCTTAGGGTATCTTTAAAAGGAGGAAGCTGAACAGTTGAACAAACACTTGAAGGTACTGCTGGAGAAATGTGAGGGGGATGCTTCTCCTTGGCCACACAGCTTTTTATGATGGGTAACCTAGGCCAGTTTAGAATCCAGGTGGAGCAAAGAGCAAACTCTCCTCCTGGTTCTGAAAAACACGCCAGTGCAATTCTGACCATTAGGTGGCGACCGAGTTCAGTCTTTCGACCTTTCATCCTCAAAGGGAGCCCCTAACCTGTTTCTTAAAGCACAACTGCTAGGAACTAATTTTATTACATAACCACAGAGTTTTTTTTGGGGGGGGAAAGGGAGCTCAAGTAGCCCTACCTTGCAGATATATAAAGAGTATAGTTTATTTAAAAAGTTTTGGAGGAGGTTTACTGTCCTGATTGAAAACCAAAAGTACGAACACCTAAGCATGTCAAATGATGGTGGGGTCATGATCTGGGTCAATAACAAATATGGCATGATGAAGTTCAAGTGGACCCAGGCACAGGCACTCATAATGCCACAGTCCAACCCTGTGGCCATAGCAGACGTTGAAAATCACACCTTGCCCTCAATACTACACAATCATTGTTTACCTCTATGTCCTCTGACTATGAACTTGACTGAGTCCAAAGTATGGCACATTTAGGCACTTAGTATTCATCCAGTCATCTCTCCAGCAGATACTTATTCAACACCTAATACATGTCAGCCCTGCGACAGGTGCTGGAGATCATGATTTTGAGTTAAACCAAACACAGCCACTCACAAGGAGCTTAAAGCCTTGTGGGGAGGCACACATTAATCAAATAAGCCCACTGATGACAGTTTAATGACAGATTGAGATAAATGCTTTGAATGAAAGAAAAAGTTCATCAAGGCCAATTAGAGAGGAACCCTATCTAAACTGGCAGGTGCAGGAAAGTTTCTGAGGAAGGGAAATACACCCTTGAGCTGACATATGAAGCGTAAGTGAGATTAAAAAGGCAAATTGGAGAAGGAAGAGAAAAGGGTCTGGCAGAGGTTGCAAAGGCCCTGTGGAGGGAACAGAGGCCAGGAAGAGAGTGCAGCAAGATGGTGCTCGAGAGACAGACAATGGTGGCAAAATTTTTATATTTATCTTGAGATGTCAGAGGCTATGGTAAAAGTTTGATACTTAAGAGCAAGGAACCAATGGAAGGTTTCTAAAAAGGGAGATGATGTCTGTGTTTTGTAAAGATCACTCTGGGTGCAGTATGGAGAAAAGATGGGCAGGCCAAGAGGTTTCCTAGGTGACCTTTCTATGCTCAGTAATGCTCTAGGCAACGTGAAGAACGTTACTTATATTTATGATGAACAGACAGAAGCTGCACGTATAGGAAGGATCTGGAGAATAATACGAAGCAGCATGTGTCTTCAGTGCTGCTTTGTGCGTTTACACTGACTTGCTGCAGGAATTCTAAGAATGTATGAAAATGTGAGAAACCAGCGTGGGTTGGAAGTAGGTAGGTGTGTGTGTGTAAGATATGAGGAAGGGAATAAACTGCCCTTGGAGAGAAGCACTCCACCATTTTCCTTAGGACCCAGTTTTTGCCTTTTAATCTGTTTCTCAGGCTGCAGGCTCCAGTGTTTCTGTTCCCAGGTCCAGGCTCTGGACCTGGGAGGTAGAAACATTTGCCTTTCTCTACTCTATCAAGAACAGTGTAGAGCACATAGTAGGTGCTCAAGAAATTCTCATTGAATGGATTATGGATAAATGAATAAAAGATAGGTGGGGAAGTGTTTACTGGAATTGGGTCACTTTGAAGGGGGCTGGTCCAAAGCAGAATGCTCATTTTAGGGAGTTATGAGAGGTAAGCCTGACTTGCTTGGAAGGTAGTCAAAGAGCCTGACAACCCCAGGCTGTGGATTTAATCCATGATGAAAGGCTTTTTTTTTTTTTAAGATTTATTTATTTGTTTTAGAGAGAGAATGAGCGGGAAGGGCAGAGGGAGAGAAAACCCAGGCAGATGCCTTGCTGAGTGTGGAGGCTGATGTGGGGCTTGATCTCACAACCATGAAGTCATGACCAGAGCCAAAACCAAGAGTGTCAGATGCCTAATTGTGCCACCTAGGTGCCCCCAATGATGAAAGGTTTTCATGTGAGGAATGGGTTGAGCCCATTCCAGTATTAAAGGATCCTCTTGATGAGGAAGAGTTCCCCAGTGTTTTATCTTCACTGCCTTCTGCAGTCTGGAAATTCCCCCAATAAGTTTGGGAGAAGCGGAAGTCATTTCGGTTTCCTCCTCTGACGGGGGCCTTGCACTGTGGCCTCCCTCTACCCTGGCTTCCACGGTAGCTCAGAGGGAGGGCAGAGATGGCTGTCAGCCCAGGGGCCAAGCCCAAGTGCTGACGACCTGTCTAAAGCACTATTCTGACAGAAACTGAATCCATTCTTCCCAGACCTGTTTTCCTTTCTGGGTTTCTTTCCAGCTGGCTCACACTGGGAAATGCTTATCTGCCTAAGCTGTGAGGAGGAGAGTGGGGCGGTGATTCTATGTGCTCGTAGCCAGCTTTCTTTGCATTCTCTGATGGTGTTGCCTGGGAGGGTTTGTAGGGTGTGTGTGTGTGCGTGCGTGTGCTGATGTTACTGGCATGGGGTGCAGTTTGGGAGTGTCCAATGCCTCACTTGTGGCAATGTCAAAATTGTTCCAAAATTCTAAATGGTCCAACAATACTGTATATTTGATTGCCTTGAGCTTTGCATGCGATTAAGAAAAAGGCTTAGAGGGGCGCCTGGGTGACTCAGTTGAGCACCTGTCTTCAGCTCAGGTCGTGATCCCAGGGTCCTGAGATTTGAACCTCATGTCCAGCTCTCTGCTCAGCCAGGAGTCTGCTTCTCCCTCTCCCTTTGCTCTCCCTCCCTGCTCGTGCTCTCTCTCTCTCTCTCTCAAATAAATAAAATCTTTAGAAAATTAAAAAAAAAGGGTTAGAATTCAGTCATGTGTATGGCGACCCAAAGAGGGAAAGTGTTGTTTAATTTGGTCTCAGAAGTGTCTATTACATGGCAACCTGCATTGGGGTGATCTCCCAACAGAACTGTGTTTGGAACAAAAGTCTCAGTTGTGGACAGACCAGAACGAATCTGGTTTAAGACTCTGAGGGCCAACTCTAAGGCTTTTAAGGCCATCCTGACCTGTCACATCTCTTGGGATCAATTTCTCCCTCTCATTTGGTTAAAATTTGATCCCAGGAGGGGGAAAGAAAATAAAACTCTACCGTTGGTAGTAACTAATATTTCTCGAGCGCTGATTATGTGCAGTACTTTGTGCTTTCCAAACATTCCCTCGTCTCCCCATACAACAGCTCTGTGATAGGTGCTCTGTTTTGCTGATGAGGAAACTGATACAGCAAAGGACAGAGGTGGAATTCAAAATCAGTCATGCCTGGCTACAGGGCTGTGATCTTAATTAGACATACCCACTGAGGTCACGTTGATTACTCATACTCCCTGCTTTTGCTTTCTTCACTTTTTCCTTCCCTCCATTTCTCAAGGCAGCTGTGTGCAAAGGGCTGTGCGCTTTTTCCACCACAGGTCACCTTCTGCCAGTGGCTTCTCTTATCAAATCTTCACAGTAAGAAAGGACATGCTATGCTGCCTGCTTCAATTCCGTGTGACTCCATGCTCCTGGGTTTCCTTTTCTGGGCAACAGTGTTTACTATCTAAATCTTCTAAGTCTTGGCCATGTTCCACATCAAAGGCAGTATAATGTCATAAGTGAACAACACTCAAGGCTGTGAAAACCACTCACCCAGGTTCAAGTTCTGAGTCTGCCACTCAATAGCTATGTGATGTGACCAAGTTAGCCAACCTCTATAAACTGTAAAACAGGGATAATAAGCTACCTCCAGGTCTGTTCACTCAAGCTAGACACTGATTGAAGACCGTGCCAGGTCCTGGAGGTACAGGGTTGTGCGGTTTAAATGAAATGATATATGTGAAGTTTTTGGCATGGGACCAGAAGACAGCAAAGGCTCAATAATAAGGTAGTCAGAAATAGTAGAACGAAAGGCAATTTCTCTAATAGTTACCACTGGTCAGGAGACATGGGAATGAGGTGTTTCCTGAACAGGGGAACTTTTGAAATGATCTTGTAGAATCGAGCGTTTTCTTCCCCTGGATGAGGCCAGCCCCCAATTTTAAATAATAGCCATGATCAACCTTCCTGAACACTTAACATGCCCTTTACATATATTAATTCATGTATTCCTTTACAGTAAACCCCCTGAAGTGGATTGTATTATAGCCTCATTTTATAGAGAAGGAAATGGATGCCCAGAGAGGTTAAGTAACTCACTTGAGACCCCACAGCTAACGAATGGCAAGGCGGGGATCTGAACCAGCTAGTCTTGACTCTAAAACCTGTGAGCTCACCGCCTCTTTAAACTCACCACACTGATTTGCCTTGATTTCTCTATTTCCTGTCTCTGTAACCAGCCGTGAGCCGTTCCAGAAAGAGACACATTCAGGCAGGGGATGTTCAGAAAGGTGTTTTGGGGGTTAGTATTCTGGGAGCCTCACTTGGAGACCCTGCTTCCCAGGGTTTTCTCAGGGATGCTTCCCTGATCCCCATCCCACTTTACACCTCTCCAGGCTGTGTCTCTCTGACCTCGCCCAAGACCAAAGCAGTCTGTCAGTCTGGAAAAGCAGGGCTTGTGAAGCAGGAGTGAAGCTGGCTGGGGCAGTGGTGTGAGACGCAGGCGGCCATTCCTGCAGCCACAGGAAAGGCGCTCCTTCAGCACAGCCTCTGTTCCTCCACAGTCTTGCATGGGCCGCCCTGGAACTGAGTGAGGCCTGGCCTATCTGCCTTGCCCCCCATCCTACTGCCTGAGGTCCACCACAGCACCCCCAGCAGGAGCCACCCCAGTGACCTGTGCAGCGGGACATGGCCTTGCTCAGAGGAGCCCCAGGCTTGGTTAAATGCTCTGCTGTCTCCATCTTGAAATTCTTTATAAGATTTTGAACCAGGGGCTCCACATTTTGATTTTGCAGTGGACCTTGCGAGTTAGGTTGCTGGTCCTGCTCGGACCCCACTACGGCCTCAGGAAGCCTCCCCAGCATGAGAATCTGAAGGAGACCACAGGGGAACTCAGAGGAGACCCCAGGAAGGCAGGAGTCTTAATCTCAGCTTGTGTTCACCAGGTCAAAGCACGCCTGTGGGCTGCAGGAAGCCGGAGAATGGATCCACACATTTCTTTGGGTGATGTGAACTGAACAGGTTGCAACCATTTTGCAGTTACTCCCATACATAAACCTAACACCCTCTGAACTTGCAGTTTCCTACCAGGAAGATCACTGGAGAGAGTCCGCCCGACTGAAGCAGAGAAGTGAACCTCGTCTCTCTGGTCCTTTAGATCTCTCCTACCGGCCTGCAAGCCCGAAGCCCAACTCTTACTAAACACTTCCTTCCATCCTGCCCGTAAACCAGAGCCCTGCTCAAGTGCACACGTGGTTTCTCTCTTCTCAAGAGCATGCTGCCTCAATCAGTGGCCCTGCCCCTCTTCTCCCCCATCCCTCCAGGTTTCCAGCCCCCCTTTCCTATCAGCCCTGTCCTCAGGCTGCAGGTGCATAGTGCTTGCGGTGGGGCTGCTCAGGCAAACTGCATTGCAAATTCTCTCCTTTCTGTTCTGGTCTCGCTCTGAGGCTGCCTATCCCTCACCTGTCACCCTTTCCCTCCTCCCTTCCTGCTCTCTGGCTTCCATCCTCTCAACTGTTCAAACTCTCATCTCCAAGATGACCCATCAAGGTTTAGAGTTTCATTGGCCTTGACCTTGTGGAGGTTGGGCCATGTTATGATATCGAGGGCCCTGAGGCACTTTTGCTTCTGGGAGTGCTCCCTCCATAAAGAAATATTAAAAATTATATTGGAAGACTGCATTGTTATAAAGATAAGTATAATCCATCTTGGATTCCTTTTTTAATTCTTATTTTAAAATACACTAAAATGTTTTCATGGGTCCCTAAAGTATCCATGGGCTCTAGGCTCTGTGCCTGCTGAGACTAATGGAGAACTCAGTCCTATGTTGAAGAGCTGGGTAGAATGTAATAAAGCCTTGAAATCTTTTCTCTCTGGGAAACTATACTACCTTTTTTTGTCATTGTTCCTTTTATTGGGAAAACATTTATACTTACAAAGAAAATTTTAAGGAGGAAAAACTCACTCAATCTTGTATCCTAAAGGCGCTCTTCATTTGTGATTCACTTCCTTGTCCAGATGGAAAGCTATTTTACATAGCTGACTACTGTGTTTATGTAGTTTTGCATTCTGTTTGTCCCATTTAATATTGTTTTATTGAAAGCACCTTCTATGTGTCTGCAATAGTCTTCATAACCATCCAGCTGACTTACGGTAATTGACTTACTTTTCCCCTCTGTTGGTTTCTTGTTCTTTTTAGACTCTGCTTTCTCTGGCCTTTTTATAGCATTTCTTCCCCCTTCTGTGGGCTTCGTCTGGGCCATCTGGTCATTTGGAATATCACTCCCCCTCCCCCAGGTAGTCTGATTCATGGCTTCGACTGTCAGCCTCACAGGGCTGAGGAAAACGGGCTTTGCAGACGGTTCTTCTCAATGGCAATCACTGTCCACAGTCTACCTACGTGACCTGCCTGATCCTTTTCACAGTGCGCAGCATTCACTGGAGAACCAGCTAGGCCATGGGGCATGGTTTTGTTAACTCTGTGTTATAGTAATGGGGTCAGAGTGTCAGAGCCTGCACATACCTCAGAGATGACCCAGTCCGACTTCAGTATTTTACAGACAAGGAGACTGAGCCACAAAGAGGTTCCCAGACTTGATCATGGTAATGCAACCAGTGACCAGGGATTTGACTCTTTGTTCCTTGACCTCTTTCCTCAATAGCATGCTTCCTGAAGTTGCTGAGGAGGCTCTTTAATTTATATAACGGTACCATCTGGATGTAAATTTATGTTATGGAATTACATTTATACTTCTTGGCTGCCCATTTTATCTGAACATTATCTAGTGGGAGGACAAAAGAAAGGCTCCACCGCATAGTTTTAGTGAAGCCCATACTCTGACATCGTCTGGATCATGACAGGAGGAGTACGTAAGTGATTCATGTTCCATCCAATGGTAACCTCCCCCGGTCTGTTACTGTTCACTTTGTCTCTATGGTCTGCTGAATTACTTACTGCTAAGGTTTTCAACAGTCAAATCAATTAAACTCACCTGTTCAGAGATAATGAGCAGACCAGTCTTTGTCCCAAAATAACCAGGCCAACACTGGTACTAGCAACCTGCAGACAACAAAAGCATTTGTTACTAAGAGGAGTGAATTGATCTATTTTGGCTACAAATATCATTTCTTTTTTTTTTTTAAGATTTTATTTATTTGTCAGAGAGAGAGAGAGAGAGAACACAAGCAGGCAGAGTGGCAGGCAGAGGCAGAGGGAGAAGCAGGTGGACTGCTTCTTGATGTGGACTCGATCTCAGGACCCTGGGATCATGACCTGAGCCGAAGGCAGCTGCTTAACCAACTGAGCCACTCAGGCGTCCCCTACAAATATCATTTCTTCTACTGAAAATACCATAAGCTCCACTTTCCCTCTCACTGCTAGAGATACTAGAAAGAAGTAGCTCTGGAAATGCTCTCTCGCAGGTAGGGAAGCTAACTATAAAGACTTTTTAAGGATCTCCCTTAAATTATTCTTCTATTTTTTCCTCATCTCTCTTCTCCATGTATTGTGTGTGTGTGCACGTGTGTATATGCGTGTGCACGTGTGTGTGTGTGTGTGTGTGTGTGTGTGTGTGTGTGTGTGTGAGAGAGAGAGAAAGAGACATTTTGCTTAGACTCACTGTATGAATCCCTTTCCACTGGGTTGCATTTGAACTTCATCTGCTCAAATAACCTTGAATTTCATCCTGACTGACTTATTTTGGGAAAAAACTAAAGAAAGTCAGTTATCAATGTAACTGCAGCTGAGGGAGGGGACACAGGAAGCGGAGGAGGGGGAGAGCTGTTTTACCATGTAGAGGGTATGAGCACCGGCCCCCCACACTGCCCCCACCCCGTCCTACCCCTGTCCTCACCACTAATTGACAAATCAGACCTCACACCCCCAGACACTGAGCAGAGCGCTACTGGTCAGTGGCCCGCTGTGGGAACGGGACTGGTGGCCACAGGCTGCCCTCCTGCCCCCACAGGCCTTACAAAGTCCATGGACACGATGGCTTCAGCGGTCGAGTTCTCGGTCTGGGCGAGGAGCACGATGGAGGCAGGGATGTCCAGGGTGAAGTTATCCGGCTGCAAACTGATCACGGGGGGCTCCGTTGCCATGACCTGTACCATGAAGGGCTGGGACAAGATGTAGATTTCTGCAATCTGCAATCGGGGGAAGAAGTAGAGACCAGGGAGGTGAGTTGATGAGGGGAAATCACACATTTGGGGTGGCCTGGGTGATTAAACTTTACGTCATGCAGTCAGAATAGAAACAAAGCTCTTTGGCAATTAAACTACCACCATACACAAGACAAACAGTAATAACAGCTGACATTCACTGAATTTATCTGAATTATCTGGTTTAATCCTCACATAATCCCTGTGGGAGGGTTCTATCAGAATCCCCATTTCATAGCTGAAGACAGTGAGTCTTTGGTTAAATAATTACCTTTACTTCCAGGTGGAAAAATTGAAGAACTGGGATTTAAATCTAGGTCTGAGTCCAGATCCTTGCTCTAAAACCAGGATGCTCTATGAGCATCTCTCTGTCCTCAAGAGCAAACCTGAGCCTTTCCAGACACTGTGTCCAATATTCAGGCACTGGGAAGGCATGGCATTAAATACTAAAAAGGCACAAACATGGGCACTATTCCCCCATTTCCCATTGAAACGTATTATTTCAAGTGTGTGGTAGAACCTTAGGGAAGGGACAGTTGATTTATTTTGTAAACTTATGATGCCTTTGAGAGTAACCTGTTTAGTAAATATCTGTGGCTATTTTATTAAAAGAAAAAAATCTGGGGGCCGCCAGGTGGCAGAGTCAGTTGGACATCTCACTCTTGGTTTTGGTTTAGGTCATGATCTCAGGGTGGTGAGGTCAAGCCCTGCATCAGGCTGGCACTTGTCGTGAAGTCTGCTTAAGACTCTCTCTCCCTCTTCCCGTCCCCCCTGCTTATGCTTATTCTCTCTGAAGTAAATCTTACAAAAAAGCAAAGCAAAGAAAAGAAATCTCTTCAGAATGGAAAGATGGACTCAGGTTTGGACCAAGAAGGAATAGAAAGAACCCACAAATCTTCAAAAAGTACTTGCAGTGAATCCAAATACACTACACCAGGAGTCAAACCCTCAGTACTCACCCGAGAGAGCACGTTGCCAACGCCTTGAGAGTTCTGAACCAAATGGTTGGAAATCTGGAAAATCAAGACCATCCTGTCACTGTAAGATTTTTACCTGGTTTCTCTTTTCAGGGGAAAACCTAGCTTTCCTTATATTTTTATGAATCATGAAGTTGTTACACCAACAAACAATGAGGGTTTAAAGGTGGCCTATCAGTTTATAGCCCAACTATAAGAAATCTGAGGCCCAAAGAAATAAAGTAACTTGCCCAAGGTCACACAGGAAGTACCTTCCTTTTTAGTAAGTACCTTTTTAACCTCAGCAATACTATGTATGTCACACATGTAAGTATGATCCACGTGCAATTATCCTACAGTGGTTAATAAGAAGTCTTATATCATTGCCCACCTTCTCAGAGATTACTGAGACAAAGGATACTTAAGTAATTTATCTTCACAAATGGATGTTTTCCAAATCTGAAGCTAGATCTCTCTAATTCTCGGCAGTCTACGGTCACTGGTGCTGCCACACCTAGTATTTTGAACCCAGGTTTTATAACCACTTGTATAATTAAGACCCATGGAATGAAAAGATTAGTAGAGGATGCTTAATAAAAGTTGTTGGTTGGCTGGAGAGAGTGTTCTCATCATAAAAGGAAGGGGCATGGCAAAGGGAATCCATGAGTATGTGTCCTCTTACTGGTCATGTAGATAAATCAGTTGTGATTGCCAACAGGAGAAATATTTGTGCTCGCATTAAACAAGGCATGGTGATGATGATGATAAGCAACACTTAAAGTACATTTACTCTGTGCTAAGCATTGCTCTGAATGCTTTATGTATATTTAAATCTCTCTAATGTCCATATTGACCTTATGGGTATGGAATTATTATTCTCATTTTCTAAATGATGACACTCTGGCGTAGAGGAGTTAAATAAATTGAAGACGCCCAAAGTCACAGATCACAAGTGGTGGAGGGGAGTCTTGGCATTATTTAAGATCAATCTAGAACAGTGGCCTGGTATCCTACACAACTGAAATTAGCAGAACTAGAAACCCAACAACTCCCCAGCTACTAACAGCATTCAGTTCACAATCCCTTCATTCATGTCCTGCTAGGGTTGACAGTCTAAAAAGGCCCAGGAAATAGAAACCATGACATAAAATTCCCATAATGGGCTACTTATAATAAGACTAAATGCTGGTGCTGATTGTTCCATCCATGAACTCTCCTTACCTCTTTCATGGAGAGAGTGACATTGAAGGCCCCAGCTGTAAAGTAAGCAAAGGATGCAGATTTAAAGAAAAACTCGGAGATTCCAACATAGAGCATAGAGTCATGGCGTTCTGGCAGCACAAAAGGAACTGGCGAGAAGGGGGGGTCGCTGAGGTTGTCTAGTGGGTAGAATACGCCCTGTGGGAAAACAGAGAGAAAGATCAGTGTATCAGGTCAAGACTTGGGTGTACAGCACTAAGAAGGTGGATCTGCTCATTCAGAATCAGGAAAATACCAGAAACCCAGTCGGGATTGAAAGACAATGGGACCTTCTGACTCCTTGACCAATGACTATGGTTTTGCAGTTCTGATGAGTTCTTGAGCGTACATGGATGTGTCTGTCCACCCTGGGGTGTAACCTTCTCTCCGAAGGCAGGTGTATTTTAACTGGACACACAGCTCTCTATAGTTCCTGAGGTGCATGTAGAGATGCCAAACCCTTGACCTTCAAACTTTGTGGGTGGTGAGCATATGGGGTGTCACAGAAAGACTCAGAAGGACCCAGAACTCTCAATGGGTTAAAGCATTTCCCTGGCATTCCTGATACTGCCCTCAGTGGCTATAGGATGTTATTACAAACAATGAATCTTGGAACACTGAAAAAATAAAATTAAATTTAAAAAAATGTCTTCAGTAACATTTAACTGATTTGAAAGACTCTAAGTGATTGAAATATAAGTCAGGGATACCTGGGTAGCTCAGTAGGTTAAGTGTCTGCCTTTGGCTCATGTCATGTTCCCAGAGTCCTGGGGTCAAGCCCCGCATCCATCCGGGCTCCCTGCTCAGCAGGGAGTCTGCCTTTCCATCTACCCCACCCCCCACCAGCTCATGCTTGCTGTCTCTCTCAAGTAAATAAATAAAATATTAAAAAAAAAAGATTTGACAGAGAGAGCACAGCAGGGGGAGCAGCAAGCAGAGGGGGAGGGAGAAGCAGGCTCTCGGCTGAGCAGGGAGCTTGGTGCGGGGCTCCATCCCAGGACCCTGGCATCATGACTGGAGTCAAAGGCAGACACTTCACTGACTGAGCCACCCAGGAGCCCCTAAATAAATAAAATCTTAAAAAAAAAAAAAGAAATAATGTCATTTGCGAACATCTTCTCCCATTCCATAAAAAAAAAAAAGAAATATAAACCAATATGCACTTAAAAAAAAATACTTACTTTGGGGCAAAACTAAACATAAAGACAATCTCTTTTCCAGAATCAGCAAACACCATTTTCATGTGCAAATGGCCCTGACAGAGGTCAAGAGGTCAACTGTCCTCAGTTAAACTGGCTAACAAGAGGAACAGGAGTGTCGATATGTATGGTCTGCTGATGTGTTGAGTTCTAATACATGCACAGCCACTCCACCTGCTGCCTCTTAGCCTCAGACCTGACCCCACAGACACGTTCATCGTGATACTTTCCTTGAGGAAGGCAGTCATATGTTGGGCAAATCCAAACCGTCATTTACCAATCAAGAAAAGGTTGAAGGGTTTTTTGAAAGAGCACAAGCATGAGGGAATTGCTTGAAAGGACATTAAATTATTTGAAGGGTATGTAGTGATAGTTCCTTCGGCATAGAATATTTGTTCTTCGAATACTGGTTGTTGATAGCCAGGATGAGAATCCGGTGATGATAAAGTTACCTTCAAATTCAGCTCCATGTAATTCTCAGTAATCTTTGGAGAACTGAGTAGGGAGTAATCCAGCAGAGTATAGTTGTCAATCTTGGTTAAAACTAAATACAAACAAATAAAAATGAAAATTTGTATTTATTAAAGGCATAGTATAGTATCTGACTATTATCTAGGCAGAGCAATATAATTTTAATTCTCTGTTATTTAAAATAACAACTATTCTTATTTCATAAGTAGTATGTGCTCACTTTTCAAAACCCAGGATAAGTAGGTAAGTCAAAAGAAGAAAGTAAAACCCTTCTTAATCACATTATACTGAGGGAAACATCAATGACATTTTGTTGTTAGCCTTTTATGTACAGACACACACACAGCACAAAACATACATACTTTTTAGAAAAGAAAATTAGACAAAGTCATATTAATATTAAACCACATATATTAGGATATTACTGTTGTAATTAGAAGCAATTTTTAAAAAGAAATGTTGAGAGACAGACAGGAATAAAATTCCCTAAGTTAAACAGGCCAAGTAAATTCTCATGCACAGTCTATTAATTCAATTCATTTTTCGTATCATCATTTTCAGAGCACAGCAGGAGGCTAGGGAACTGGGAGTCAGTAGGCGGGCTTCGCAGGAAGCATGATTTCAGAGTCTGAGGCAGGTCATATGTGCAGGGGTGCAATGCTTGGGAGTCCGACCCGGCCTGGGAGAGTTGCTTTCCTGGCCAGCACCATGTGTTTTGTGATATGAAGACCAACCCCTGTTCCAGAGCAAAGCATCTGAGTAGCACACCTTCTCCTCTTGTACACCAGGCTTGGTTTATTCCACAGAGGGTGATAAGAAACAAGAAGAGATGAAGGGACCTGCCAAGGTGAGGGAATAATACTGCCCCATGTCACTATAGTTTTTAAAATGCTTTCGAATTCACAGTCTGAACAGATCCCATCACCATGCTGTGAGGGGAGCAGGACCATGCCCATTTTATAGGTGACGGAGGGAGGCTCCCACAGATAGAGAAACTTGCCCATGGCAACCTAGAATATGGGAGACCTCAACCAGTTCTTTCCTTACTACATCTTCCTCTTTCCCTACCTCCCCAATCCATTCGTTTTTCATCTATCTACACCCAGCCCAATCCACTTGTCCAGCCACCATGCAACACTTCATCGACCCAATATTCATTCACCTAGTGTGGGTTAGGCACTGTGCCTGGTGGGACTCATAGCCTGGAGAAAGAGTCAGACGCACGAACAGGAAATTATAATACAGTGTAGTAAGAGTAGGTCTAAACTGAGCTCCTGATCGTCCTTCTACAGTCTTATAGTCTTCCCCATCTTGGTAAATGGCAATTCCATTCTCCCAATTTCCTAGTTGCTCCGTGAAAACCTGGAGTCATCCTAGATTTCCCTCATGACCCACATTCAGTGTATCAGCAAATACCACGTCTCTCCCTTCGAGGTCCATCCAGAACCTGAGCATGTCCCGCCACCTCCGTCACTCCATCCAGGCCAACTGCCATCAGTGCTCACACAGGTCGTTACAGTAGCCACTTACATGGTCTCCCTGCTTCCACCCTTGCCCCCTTTCTGTCTATTGGTAACAGATGGAAGCCACAGTGACCTCCTTATAATGTAAGTCTGATCATGCAAGCCTTGCTCAGAACTCTCTGGAGACTTCTCATCTCAGGCTAAGAGCCAGGCTTCGTACTGATCTGCAGAGCCCCGAAGATCTGACTGTTGCTTTTCCCCCAGACCTCATCTCCAGCTGCCTTCCCCCTCACACCCTCTGCTCCCAGTATGGTCTCCTCTGTTCCTCTAACATACTTGGCATGTTTCTACATGGGCCTCTGCACTTGTGTTTTCTTGTACCTGGAGTGTTCCTCATCCAGATCCAGGAGTGGCCCTTGCCCTACTCCATTCAAGTTCTTCCTGTAATATCACCTGCTCAGTGGCACCTTTCTTGGGCATCATATCCCCAGCTCCTTCTCTACTTTATCTTTCTTCTTACCACTTATCACATCAGTATCATAGATTTTACTTACTATCTTGCTTGCTGTCTATCTCCTCTGACTAGTCCCATGAGGGCAGAGATTTCTGTCTTCTGAGCTTACTGCTGCATTCCCAGCACCAAGAACAGCATCCAGCCTCTTACAGGTTCTCAGCACACATTAGGTGAATGAATGGATGGAATGTAAAGAGAGAGATTCATCCGAAGTATCATGTGAGCACGGAGGAGGCAAAACTTTGGGGTGCAGGTTATCAGGTAAGACTTCCTGGAAGAGACTATGCCCTGAGCTGAGTCTTAAAAGATAATGAGGAGTGGACGGGACAAGGGATGGCGAGGGGGTAAGAAGTGGAAGGGACTGGACCCCTCAGGGCTTAGCGCAGTGCTGACAGAGAAATAGGTATTCAATAAATATCTATTTGAACAAATGGGTGGAGGGGAAGGGAAGCCCCTCTAGGCAGGGAGGGCAGCATGAGCCCAGCAAGGGGTGTGGGGGCACTGGAAGCAGTCTGATGGCTGGAGCAGAGAAAGGGACAAGATGAGGCTGAGAGGGCTGAGCTGAGCCAGAACATGGTGGGCAGGTCTTGTAGTCCATGTGAAAGCATTTGGACTTGATCCCGAGGCAGCAAGCAGCCACTGAAGGGGCTAGAACAGGGGGAGGAAGGGATAACTTGGTTGAGATTAGCCTGAATCATCCCAAAGAGGACGGATTTCGTGCCAGAGCTGGCGTTTCCCATGGCTCTAGTTGGCAGAGGGTAAAGCAGGTAGGAGAGCTGGGCTACCTCACATTGAAAAGCCAACCCGGAGAGCACCAGAGTCTGAAGGCGGGAAGAGAACCATCCTGAAGAGGCAGCCCGAGGACTCACCCTCTAGCCTGCTGAGATTGGTGTTCAGCGCCTCCACCTCGCTCATGATAATGGGACAGAGCTGCCATAAAAGTAATAAAAAAAATTGCAGGTTATCACATTGAACTTGAAACCTCTATTGAGGGGCCTAGACCCTGCCAACAAAGTCCTTCTGGCTAGGAGCCATTCTCCCTTTGGTCAACCAGGACCTTCCCTCAAATTCATCGATGCCCATGGGCCCCACGTTCTGTACATATGGGTGGCATGTCATCGAATGTGGACTAAACTTGGGAGCAACTGGGACTATACCCAGTTAACCCTGTGAAAGAATGAGCCCCTGGCTTCTCTTTCTGGTGTGGTCGCCCCTGAGGATCTGCTGCTGGGCCCTTCCTGGCTGTGGGGACGCCACTGCCTCCCGGCACAAGCTGGGGACTTCACTGTCCCGCTCTGCTGGCTTGAGAGCCCAGGAGGGAGACATCTGTTAGATCAGAACCCCTTTTGGAGTTAGAAAAGCGATCTTGGCTTGGACTCAAGCTTGTCTTTAGGAAGGGGAAAGGTGCCAACATGGGTGGCCCCATGTGCCAGGGGTGTGCTAAGCGCTCAGCGTGGTGGTTACCAGCAGAGGCTTTTGAGCCTGGCCGCCTCAGGTTGCCTCCCCTGGCACGTGATTTGTAGTCTGTTCTCAGTTTCCTCATTTGCAACAAGAGGACGATAACCGCACCTACTTACTTCATCATGTTGTTGTGAGCAGAAATAGAAGTAATCCATGTACAATTGCCTGGCACATAGTGAGCACTCAGTAAATGTCAGCTGTGGTGTTTTAACCCCATTTTGGCCTCACGACGGTGCTGAGAAGTGGGCACCACTGGGCCCCTTCACAGATGGGAAAACTGACACTTAGAGAGCTTTAGTCAGTTGCCAGGGGTTACATGACTGGGACTTGGAATCTGGCTGGCTGTGGTCTGAGCACTCTTTTCTGTTTTCCTGTGGCACAGAGGGAATACCTAAAGCAAAACATCCATGGTCTCTAAGTCCTATACACACTCCAGGCAAACTTAGCTAGTGGCTTCCTGTCCGAGGCCAGAGAACCACACCTGGTTTCCAGCAGAGGAGTGATGGTGAGTGTGGGGTCCCCAAGTCAACAGGGCTTTCTTTCCCTGTCACTCTCTGGCACACATGTGCACTGGCCCTCAGCACCTGCGAGGTGAGGATGGAGAAAGCCTGTGCAACCTCAGAGTGTCCCGACCAGCTGGGCAAGCTCCTTGGACAAGCTGCCGAATGTGTTTGCGTGTTGCTTTCCTCGCTGATGTTCATCAAGCACCTACTGCCTGCCAGGCAGGAAGGGGATGGAGGCTTCCAGATACCGTTTCTGTCCTCTCATTCCTGTCCTCGTCCTTCTCCTTGCCTCCCCCCAGATATGGGTAAAGTGTCCATCAATGGTCTGGCCTAGACTGGAAAGAGGGCACACAGCCAATTCTATCTCTCCCCTTCCTCAAACACTGTTTTCTGGAATTGAGACACTTGTAACTTTGGAAGCTATCTTAGCTTATACTGCTTCTGGAAACATTCTTTCTTCTCCCCATTCCTTACCTATCAAAATCATACTAATTCTTCAAGGCCCAGTTCAAGTCCTCCATACTCTAAAAAATATCCCCCAGGAAACTTTCAGGCCCTTCTGCCTGAATTTTTCCATTTCCCTGAACCCCTTTGGTTCAGTCTAATGATCATGTAATTACGTATTAAATTCAAATACTCAAAAAAAAAATTCAAATACTCATTCAGTCATTCTTCCATAAGCCTGAGTTGGGTTTTCCTTTTTTTTTTTTTTTTTAAAGATTTTATTTATTTATTTCACAGAGGGAGAGAGATCACAAGGAGGCAGAGAGGCAGGCGGGGGGTGGGGGGAAAGCAGGCTCCCCGCTGAGCAGGGAGCCCAATGCGGGCCTCGATCCCAGGACCCTGAGATCATGACCTGAGCCGAAAGCAGAGGCTTTAACCTACTGAGCCACCCAGGCGCCCGAGTTGGGTTTTCCTAAAAAGATAGTAAGTTTATTCCTATTTTATATCCCCAACAGCCTGTAGCCTCGTGCTGGGCATGCAGTAGGTATGCAATAAGTAAACACTTGTTGGTTGTTTGCCCATCCTGTGGTGAACCCTTGAGGGGGGGAATATTGTTTCATTCATCTCTGCGTCCCCAGCACTTACCACACTCTTTAGCAAATGGTGGGCACTTGCGAAACTTAGTAAGATGCAAAGGATAATGTGTGTGAAAGTGCCTTGGATGATGCCTGGCATACAGCAGGTGCTCAATAAAGGTTTACTAAGAATTAGGTAAAACATGGCAGAACTGCTGAGCATTTTACTGTGGTTGCGTCACCTCTAAAGACTTACCATTTCATTTAAGTTCTTTAAAATGGGTTTCTCCATGGGCTCAGCAAAGGAGTTGTACAGGACACTGGGAAAAAAAGAGAAAAAAACGGGCTTGTTCAGGAACCGTATCTGCTGGTTGTGAACCTCCTCAGGCCCTGCCAGAGAATCCGGCCCCAGCCTAGCAACTGCCCAGCATGGCTATCGCTCACCTGAGTTCTCCGGAAAATGACACGTGGGCGTGGCTCACTTGGGCGTAACAGTTTTGGAGTTTCATGATCGGGTGACCAAAGTCGTTTCGGGCCAGGACAATGATACCAGTGAAATAGACCCCAGAGAGAAACAGATCAGCTCCTCCTGTGTCTTGGCTGTTGAGAGAAAAAGTGCAAGGTTACCCAGGCCTGGGCAGAGGTGAGATGAGTCATTTCTCTGACTACCCAAAGCCTCTAAGCTCCTGGAGGGCAGGAACTTTGTCACCTCTGGATTCCTGGCACCAAAAACAGGTAGGAGCAGAGCAGGGGCTGAGCGTTTACCAAACAAATGAAGCAATGAGTATGTGGATGGGGACAGCTTTAGCTTAGCATTTTTATCCTGAGTGCTCTGGCCCCCATAGAGGCTGAGGACATATTAAGCACCATTCATGTACAATACTGTGTGGAGAGAGAACATGGGTAGCCTTATTTAGAATGAGCACAGATGGGGACGGGACACTAGATGCAGTCTGTCAACTCTTTGAGGAACTGGAGTGTGTGCTATTCATCTCTACACCCCCAGGATGAGCACATAGTATAAGCACTTAATATCTAGCTAATGGGTCAGCAAAGAAATGAATGAATCCCTGAATCTATTTACTTATGAGAGAATAAATATACCCTTTCTCTACAGTGTACAAGAGTAGAATTCTTGATTTGGGGATAAATGGTGCTTGGCTGGCACTCAATAAATGGTTGTTGAATGACAAGAGGATGAGTAGATGTGCTTTCCAGGGAACTAACTGGGCCAGACCTAAACATTACACCCATGACAGTGACTTCCGTGTGATAGGTGGTCTGTAAGTGTGACTTGAATTTGATCCCTCCTTTCTCTAAGAGTGTGCAAAGGCCTTTTGGTAGGGAGAGACTTGGGCTCCAGCTGACAATTATCTTCTAATCTCCTTGTGAGGTAGGAAGGCCCATTTCCATCAGCTGCCCCTGAGGATGGGGAAGTGCGTGGAATGGCCCAAGAACATACAGTGACTCACTGAAGATCTAAAATGTTGAGCACATGTCCGTTGCTCCAATAGTCGGGGATGCCCAGCTCTTAGGAAGTCTTAAATGACATTTTGCTCTGCCTTTAAGGGAAGGATGCTTTTTCAGCCTTCCCTCCTCCTCCCCTGCCCAGCCGCCAGCAGAGATATCCTGATTTAAATCTCTCCTGGAAAAAAGTGCTCTTGAGAAAGACTGTTAGTGGCCGAGGGAAAGAAGCCTAATGTAAAAAACATCAGCTAATTTATGTACTTTCGATTTCAGTTCCATTTTTCCCCAGAACCGCCGCAGACAGGTTTGAGTGGGATACTCACAAGAGCGGAGACTTGATTTCCCAGTTGGTGCTGATGTTGGCAGTGCCGTGGTTGGTCAGGGCCTTGATTCCCACCCCAGGCACAAAGGCTAATGAAGTATTTGGAAATGAAAAGGCATTGATTTTTATGCTGTAAAACAAAAAACAGAGAGGCTAGCACATGTCTTCTAGCACATCTCTAAGTAAGGCAAAATCAGAAAGGAGGTTTGTGGAACTCCCAAAAGCAATCATGAATTCCTATGAAGGAAGGAACCTCAGGTCTGAGGAGCTGTCTCTGGGCACTGCCTTCTAATTCCCCTTTTATCATTTGCCAAGAAGCCCCTGGTGTCTAATTGAGGGGGAAATGAGCAAGTATAGAAACAAATTTGAAAATAATCAATTTCTTTAGTTTCCTTAAAGACAGTATGAGGTATACTGCCATCATGGTTTTTCCCTTCAGCTGTTCCAGCTGTTCAGTGGGGGGGGGTATTATTATTTTGGATGGGACAACTATTTTGTATAGAGGACTGTTACACATTTCAGGGTACCGGGCATATTTGCCAACTAGATGCCACCAGAGCCCCTCCCCCCATCACTGGGACAACCACAAGGGCATCTTCCTCCTATTCCCAGATGCCCTCTATGTGGACAGTATCTTCCTGGTTTAGAAACTTAGAATATTAACTTCCCCTAGGGTTGCGGGGCTGTCAACAGGTAGGCAGGAGGCAATGGGCTGTATGTAATCTGTCTAGGTAGACAGCTCATGCATGGAGTGATTACTCCCTGCCAGGCACTGTGGTAAGCACTTTACATGCATTAGCTCATTTTAATCCCCACAATAATCCCATGAGGTTGTTGCTGGTTTTGCAATCTGCAATTCAGAGATGAGAAGATAAGGAATGTGGTTGTAGTCATATATAAGTGGTAGAACCAGACCTGGAGCCCTCCTCAATCTGTCTCAGACGGTGTTCTTAGCCAGTAGGCTATGCTACTTCATGTATTATGCAAGGGGCACTTGACTTAGAGCTGAGTTTTGTGCTAGCCCTGCAACCTTGGGTAAGACACTTAATCTCTTTCAGGTAGTCACTCAAAGGAAGGGTTACTCGTGTGTGGGTTGAGAAGACAAAATGAGATCACCTGCTTATAACTGTGGCATGGGAGAAAGGCATTGTTATGAACTAAGATGAGGAAAAAGGTAAAACATAAATGTGATAGCTGACAACAAATGCTTATTTACTATTTCTTCTATTTTGCATCCTTTCTTCTGTGTCTTTGTCATACACCCCGAGTCCCAGTGTGGGAAGAAGATGGTAGAGGTTCATTTAACAGATCTTGGAAATATTTTCAGTTTGATACATAGAGGTCTAATGCATTCTTTGTATTCAAGCTAGAGACATATCATTAAAGAAGATCATTTCTTTGTTGTCGGACATCTAGGTAGATTCCAGCTATTTCTGTGTTATAAACAATGCCACACTGAACATCCTCATACATGCTGGTTATGTGTGTGTCTTTCTAGTGAGGATGCTGAGAAGTGGGATTGGTAAGTCAAAGAGCATGCATTAAAAAAAAAAAGTCCTTGTAAATAATCTTCTAAAATAGCACTAATAGAAAAAGAATATGAGCCACATATATAATTAAAAAATTTCTAGTAACCACATTTTAAAAAGGGAAAATAAACAGGTGAGAGTGATTTTATTAATATTTTTTACTTAACCCAACACATCTAAAATACATTTCAACACATAATCAATGTAAAAATTATTGATGGGATATTTTGTTTTCCCTTTTTCAAAATAAGTCTTCAAAATATGGTCTTTTTTTATATTTATAATATGACTCAGTCTGGACATTGAATTTCATCAGAAATACTTGTCCTATATTTAGATCAGATAAAATTTTCAACTGAAAAAGTACACTTCCATACTCAAATTGTTACACGCGTATCTAATAGCTTTTCAATAATTGACTTGACCATTTTTTATTTTTAAATTAATTAAAATTAAATAAGTAAAGCTTCAGTGCCTTAGGTGCACTAGTCCCATTTCCAGTGCCCAGTAGCCACACGTGGCTGGTGGCTCCTGTGTGGACAGCACAGGTCAAAGAGTACTGTACCAGTTTCTCTACTCCTACTAGCAATCTTCACCTACATTTCATAATATATGTTTAACTCTGGATTTTTCTGCTGGGGCAGTATCGTCACTGTAACTAAATAATTCATTTTGTAAACACATAATGTCCATCTCTCTTATTGGACATTAAGGGCAGGGGATATCTGTGTCATTCACTACAATACCCCCTCTGCTTAGAATAAAGCCCTGGTACCTAGTAGGTACTCAATAAACACTTGTTGAATGTCTGTCTTTATTAACAACTAGAGCATTTGCTAGGAGTTTTTCTAGATCATCATTCTTCCCCCCTTCCTCCCAAAAAAGTCATGGTTTTATAGAATGGTATCCTTGATAGCAGGGAAATTATTACTCCAAAGGGTTAGAGCAGCAGGGAATTATCACTGGATTGATAAAGCCTTGGGGACAAATTGTGAATCACAGATAATTCCTTATAAAATCTTGACTCTCTGCTTTACCTTCAAGATTGAGCTCAAGATGGACAATGACATCCTCTCCCTGTACCGCCCTTTGGGGCTTTCATTTGTGACTACAACAGAGGTTGCCAGCTGCTGTCTGAACATCCATATCCCCTTCTTCTGAATCCCTGAATTTGTTCAGGATGACAAAGATATCTGCTTGGAAAGTGAATTTTCCAGTCTCTCTTGCTAATAATAATAAATATAGTCAGAAGACTAAGGTCTGTCCATTATTGTATAGGTAGAGTATTATAAAGCAGGGCTCCAGAAAAAAAAAAAACTCACTGAAGAGACTAACCCAGCTTACAAGAGTCCTCTTACTCCTTCTTGGGCCTGAAATATGGGTCTGATGGCTGAGCTGCAGTGGCCATACTGAACCACAAAACAAACTTGAGGACAGAAGCCAGAACTGAGGACAATGGGGCAGAGAAATACAAAGAGGCCGGGTTCAGATAAAATTGTGAGGCTTCCATAGGAACCCTCTCTTTCTTTTCTTTTCTTTTTTCTTTTCTTTTCTTTTTTTCTTTCCTTCCTTCCTTCCTTCCTTCCTTCCCTTTCTTTCCTTCTTTCTTTCTTTCCTTCTTTCTTTCCTTTCTTTCTTTCTCTCTTTCTTTCTTTCTTTCTTTCTTTCTCTTTCTTTCCTTCCTTCCTTCCTTCCTTCCTTCTTTCTTTCTTTCTTTCTCTTTCTCTTTCTTTCCTTCCTTCCTTCCTTCCTTTCCTTCCTCCCTCCCCTCCCTTCCTTCCTTCCTTTCTTTTTTTCTCTTTCTCTTTCTTTCCTTCCTTCCTTCCTTCCTTTCCTTCCTCCCTCCCCTCCCTTCCTTCCTTCCTTTCTTTTTTTTTTTTTAATATGGGGCTTGAACTCATGACCCTGAGATCAAGACCTGAGCGGAGATTAAGAGTTGGACACTTAACTGGCTGAACAACCCAGGTGCCCCTCTGCTCTTTCTTTTGACCTTCTTATTTGTGGCCCATTTCTATAACCTCTGAAATCCTAACTACAGTTCACTAAAGTAAGGGAAGACTTGATGAGGGTAGATTTGTTTTTGAGATTATGATTGAATCCTGAATCTAGGTTTAGGGGGGTGGAAGCAGCAACGGGTTGGGCAAAAATGACTCTTATTATTCAAGGGGCAAGGAATTCTCATTTCATTTTAGGAAAGAGGCAAGGACATCGAGACTCTGAGCAGATTCACCAAGTGCTCACAACTAGTGTGCATCAGGGACAGGACTTGGAGCCAGGTGTTCTGACCCCAAATCCCCCACTCTTTGTCACCTTTATGAGCCCTCTTCTTGGAGGTCATTCATCTGATAACCCACCTGATAAGGTCGGTTAATTTCTACTCTGCAGGTCCCTGGTGTTACACTGGAACACCAGGTGGCATATCCACAACCCTAAGGTTTTAAAGAATAATTTCATTGCTAAAAATACTCTTCTACTTACTTCGAAAAATTGTAGTTCACATAATCAACCTTCAGAAATTCCAGAGATTCAGAACCTTTTAGGTCTGGGATACTTTTTTCCTTAACCATTTGCTCAACCATCTCCATCCCAGCTAGAACGCCTATGAAGGAAAGAGAGCGTTTATTGGGAATGATGAAGATGATAATGGCATAACATCATTAAACATATACGTGAGGTTTACTGAGTAAGGCCTGCTCTTAGAAACTTAGAAAACAGCAACCCTACAAAGTGGGTGCTACTGTCCCTGTTTCATGGAAGAAAACACTGATCCTCAGAGAGGCTAATGAAGACGCCAGGACTCCAGAACTAACAGCATAAGAGATTCTCATTACGTGGCCCAAACTAAAGGATACTAGTACAGGGCGTTGTGATAGGAGAAGTACAAAATATTATCATTATCCATGTTTTACAGATGAACAAACTGAACCTCAACGAGATGAATTCTCACCTAAGTCACACAGCAAAGAACTGGGGATCCCATAGTCAAATCTGGGCAATTTGGCTCCAGAATCCATGCCTTATTAGAAAGTTACTCTACATTCTCCCTTTTCCCCTAGGTTCTTTAATTTTTAAAAAGATTTTATCTATTTATTAGAGAGAGAAAGAGAGGGGAGCATGAGTTGGGGGGGAGGGGCAGAGGGAGAAGCAGACTCCCCACTGGGCAGGGAGCCCGACGCAGGGCTTGATCCCAGGACCCCGAGATCATGACCTGAGCCGAAGGCAGACCCCAACTGATGGAGCCACCCAGGCGCCCCTCCCCTAGATTCTTTAAGCTGAGCAATTTTTTGCCTGAGGTACATGAACTGTTGGGCACTCTTAACCCTCCTGAAATCCTAGTATAAGACTGTGAGTAGGATGTGTGTGTGCATATGCATCTGTGTCTCATTTTTCAGGGGAGAGGGTCCACATTTGCATCAGATTTTCAAAGGATCCCAGGACTCCAAAAAGGTTATCAAGCCCTGCTTTTGTGCAATTCAGGAATAAATTCGTCTTTACATGGTAGCACCACAGGACACATTTTTCTGAGTTTATGGAGAAAAAGAGCCTTCTTTCACATAAAGAGCTTGAGAAAAGTAACTGACGTAGTAATGAAGAATGATCTTTTCATTTTAACCTTCTTAAGGAGGGAGCTTTGACTTTACCCCTCATTTTGTAGCTTAAGCTCATTTCCACATAAGCTGTCCCTTTGGAGATTCAGAGCAGATCTTATCCTCTAGAATACCATGAATAATACTGTAATATAGGGATGTAGGGATAGGATGTAAAGGATATAAAGATGGAAGCAAAGGCACTATCAGACAGCTTAGTTTCGAATCCCAACACTGTCACGAGGTCCTAATAATTGTGTGCCTGTGCGTGCCAGGACTGTATACACGCTACACACATTCTATCCTTTGGTCCTCAGAGCAACCCAGTGACATGGGTATTATTATTCCTACTTCACACAGAGGCAGTTGAGGTTCAGAGAGGTTCACGGGCTTGCCTGAGAGCTCACAGCCACTGCCTGTCATCAGTGAGGCTTTGGAAGAATGTAGAGCAGAGAACAGAACACAGGTTTAACATCAGGCAGAGCAGACCTGAGCTCCGATCTTGCCTTGCCCCCTTACTGGTGTGTGATGTGGCAAATTCAGTTCAACTCCTCTGAGACTCAGATTGCTCCTCCGTAAAATGACTATCCCTACTTTGTAGGGTTGTTGTGGGAATTAAATCAACCCAGAGCCCATAAGGCACATATCAAAGAGCGTGGCCATGGTAGATGCCCAGCCAAGACATGGTTCTGACTTTGAAGCCTGTCCTTGCCCACCACCCGGTACCATATCTCTACAGATAATCCCATCTGGTCCTCACATCATGACAGGGGGGCACCATTATTGTCATTCTCCTCGCCCTGTTTTCCAGATGAGAAAACCCACTGGCCCAACCCTACATACTGAGGAAAGGGGCAGAACTGAGATTCATATGCATGTGAACTAATTAAATCTGTTCTTTTAATTGCTCTGATCTTGAGGGTGGAATAAGCTCTTCTCACAACTTTAATAATGTTACAAGATGTCTATTTCTGGTATGAATTTCTATGCATATAAGCATATCAGTATAGTAACAAGATACACACACATGCACACATGCATATATACATGTGGATACTCACATGCATTCCTGGTATGTATTTCTCATTATATAGCCAGTTCATATGACAATTGTGCAAGATGGATCAACCTTAGATTCGCTGTACCAGATGAGGTACTGGGGGAAGGACAAGGAGTTGCCTAAAACTCAATCTTTTCTTCCTCTTTCCCTCCTTTCCTTCCCTCCATCCTTCCTGTTTTTCTTTTTTGGAATAGCAGGTGAGGTGTTTCCTGGTCACACTCAGGTATTTCTGAGTTAGACCAGCAGTACTAGGGGTTGACTGCTTTAGTTAAGAAGGGATCAGAGTGACTCTATCTGCCTTGGGCCTAATCTTGGGCCAAGATTTATAGGATAGAACTAGGCCTGCACACTTTGATTTCACAGTTCCCTTCCCATACACAATCTGCCCTCACCCCAGCTCTGCTCAACATTTTTCTCTTCCTGTATTTACAAATATTTCTAAAGGCGTTTTTCTTAATCTTTCAGCGTTCCAGGCTCCTTTTTTGCATTTAAGGAATGTATGGAGCCTCTCTCAAGAAAAATTCACAACCATCATCTATATTAAATTTGGCACACAATTTTAGGGAACTCAAGTTCTTTTTGGAATTAAGCCCTTTCTGAAGTTTTAAGGTGTAACTTCCACTCTTGCATCTCCTCCCCTCTAGCCTATGATGTCTCCTCCTTTAGAGCAGAGATGTTCATTGTATGTCCGTGAGGGGGTACAGGGGCAGGGAGAGGATGAATATCTGTGGCCATGTTTGGACAGACCTACCAGCAAGGTGATTGTTTTTTAGAAAACACTTCCTTCCCAGCCATCTTAGCAGCCTCCGCACAAGGGGCTGGATCATCCTACTGGGGAGCCTGCCTCAGTCATGAGACAGTCCAATACGAGCATGGGTCATAAACTTTCAACTGGGGGGCTGTAGCCTGACTTCTGGAAGCCCTCAACTTACCATAGTCCAGAGCCCGCTGAGTAACCCTGGCCTTGATTCCAGGGTAAATGGTCTGGGCGGATGAGATGTAGAGATTCCACAGGAAGAAACATCCCCAGAGGACTTGGACTGCCTTTGTACGCATCTGCAATTAACCAACATTTATGGTTCCTTTATTATTTTTGACTTTTCATTGGTCAATTCCATCCATCTTTTCTATAATTTCTTGCTTCATTGCTCACTTCCAGAACTCACTCTACCCACCTGTATGTCCATATTATCCATCCATCCATCCAACCATCCATCCAACCATCCAGTAATCATTTATTGGACACACCAGGACATGTGCTAGCTGCTGAGGATACAGAGATGACCTGTGTGTGTCCTTGACTTTTGCCTCTCACAGACTTGTGGGTGAGTCAGACACATACACAGATTATTATGACTCAGTACAATACAATGCAATGCAATGCAACAAGAGCCTTACCGTAAATATAACACTTACGATATGTCTTGGGAAGGATAAGGGGGTAGGGATCCGGGATTTTTGACAGTTTTAGAACATGAGTTGGTAGCTTAGAAAGGTGGCTTTAGAGAGTGTGAGACAATCACTCAGCTGCTTAGAGACCCTTAATGACTCCCTTTGCCCACAGGACAGGGTTTAAGCTCACGGCCCAGCGCAAGGCCTTGCCCTGCTCTACACATATACCTCCTCGAAGACTTCCTTAACACACATGCCAGACTCACCCCTGAATCTAGTACAATGCCTGGCATGCAGTAGATACATATACATAAAATCTTAAATAAACATCTCCAAGGACAGGGACATCTTTTTTGCTGTTATGTTGCTAGTGCTTGGCATATATTAAATATTCGATGTATATTTGTTAAATGAATGGATTCAATGAATTAATGGCAGTCTCTTTTCTTTTCTCTTTTCTTTTCTTTTTTCTTTCCCTCCCTCCCTCTCACTTTTCCTTTTTTCCTCCTTCCATCCCTCCCTCCCTCTCTCCCCCCTTTCTTTCTTAGCCTCCCTTCCTCTCTTTCTTTTCTTCCTTCCTTCCTTACCTTCTCTCTTTCTCTTTCTTTCTCTCTCTCTTTCTTTCTTTCTTTCTTCCCTCCACACCCAGCATAGAGGTCAATGTGGGGCTTGAACTCATGACCCTGAGACTGAGACCTGAGCTGAGGTCAAGAGTTGGATACTCAAATGACTGAGCGACCCAGGTGCCCCTCAGCACATTTTCTTGACATATGAAGCAGAGGTTACCAATAGCAACAGTGACATGGGTTTCTTTTAATGACAGGTGAGTGAGTAATACGTTCACAGGCCTTGTTTCTGGTTCTGGGAGTTTACAATCTGGGTGAGCTACCATTGCTGCATTCATACGTTCCGAAGACCCACAGGTGACTGACACCCACTAAATTAACATACAAACATGAAACAAATCAGGGAATGATTTGCGGGGGTGGTCAAGGAAGAGGAAGTCGTGGGAGCCATGCAAAGGGAGGGGTCAGGCCAGGTGGGACAGGGAAGGGTTCAAAGAAGGGCTGGGATTCAGGAGCAGTCTGGGTGAAGGAAAAGATCATTTCAAGAGGTGTGTATGGGGTGCTTGGCCAAGAAAAGAAAGAGGTTTGATAAAGGGAGTTGTGTGGGCTTTATGGATAAGGCCATAGAGGTGGGAAAGGAATGATGTAGACAAAGGGGTGTTCCAGGGCACCTGGGTGGCTCAGTGGGTTAAAGCCTCTGCCTTCGGCTCAGGTCATGATCCCAGGGTCCTGGGATCGAGCCCCACATCGGGCTCTCTGCTCAGCAGGGAGCCTGCTTCCTCCTCTCTCTCTGCCTGCCTCTCTGCCTGCCTCTCTGCCTACTTGTAATCTCTCTCTCTCTGTCATATAAAAAAAAAAATCTTCAAAGGGGTGTTCCAGAGAATTTACTTGAGAGGAACAGAACAGTCTGACCAGGGAGGGGAGTATCCGTGCAGGGCTGTTCCTAGCCTATCTTGCTTGGCTTTCTGTATGGAATGGGAAAAAGTTCCCTTTGGAGATACACCAGCCTCCTGGCACAAAGTGGGGCAAGCAGAAAATGTTTTAGGAAAAGCCCATCTTGGTAGAAAGAACAAGGGCTGCTCCACTCACCCCTTGGGCTAGCATTTTTTTTTTTTTTAGATTTCATTTATTTATTTTAGAGAGAGAGACATAGGGTGAGAGAGAGAGTGTGTGGAGCCTGACATGGGACTCAATCCTATGACTGAGATCATGGCCTGAGCCAAAACCAAGAGTAGGACGCTTAACCAACTAAGCCCCCCAGGCACCCCAGGGGCTATTTTGTATTTTGTCTCGTATACACATTGCCCAATTTATACAGGGACCTATGCTCAGATTAGTGAATGTTCATGTGGGTATTTTGCTGGAGGGCCATGAGGCTGAGAATTGGGGTCTTGACCTGTTTTGTAGTGCATATGTGCATCTTCAGGTGTGAGAAGTGGCTGGCTCAGCCAACTTGCTTACATTTCTCATCCGATCTCCCAGGAGTCCTTTGTCCAGACTGGCTGGACTCTTGGTCCCTAAACACTCACCACATTTACTGCCTAATGCCTGTGCTTATGCTGTTCATCTTCACCTAGGCCTGCAGAAACCCTGTACTACCTCCTCAAGGTCATTTTAAATACAGCCTTCTTTCTGAAGCCATTTCTGAATTCCCTAAGTTAATCTCATTTCCTTCTGAATCCCTGGTCAAAACAGATATTTATTCATGTGTTGATATTTATTTTCTCATGTGCTGTCTGTCTCCTCTGTGAGAATTAAGTGCCATGAGGGCAAAGACCTCATTTGGTTTGGAGGTTCTAGAACCTGGCTTAGTGTCTCAAACATAGAGGGACTGATAAGTATTGGTAGAATGAATCAATAAATCATAAATTAAGGAAGAACCCTTACCTCACTCTGCATTATATTACAGGTCTTTGCAGGGGTGATTCACAAAGCATTTTGTATACTAGTGGAGTGCATGCGTCCATTAGAGCAGACGTTGGCCACAGTCCAGGAGCAGGGTTGGGGAGGTTAGGTACTGGATCATGGGGACAAGAGAAACCTTGGGAGGACTGGCCAGTGTGGCCGGATTCCTGGGGATGGGTGGGAGACTCAGAGTAGTGACTATGGACTATTAGAAATAGGGGCATTTCAATATCTTACCACTGCTATGGCCTTAGCATTCAGTATGCTGTTTCAGCCCTACAGAGTTGGTCTGGGTTATACTGGACAATGTACAGAAAGAACCTGGGCAGCAGTGCTGGGGCAGGGCTATGGAGGGGTGGCTTGGGGATGGTTGGGGGCAGCGAACACCAAGGGAAGCCTAGAGCAGTGACAATAAGAGCCAAGGGGGTGGGACTTGGGTAGGAGACCTGTTTCTGGTCAGGCAGCAAGTGATCTGATAGAGGAAATGTGAGGAGTGGGACAAGCAAGTAAGGGGCAGGGTGATATTAACATCTCATACTCAGTTAGAATGGATGTAGAAGCTAGGGCCAGTTGCCATCTGTGCTAGGCCCTTCCTTGTTGTCCTGGGTTGGGGGGTGGTCAAGGGGTCCTGGAGAGGGGGAAAGGCAGAGATGGATGAAACTATGGGATTGAGGGCAACACTCCTGGGGCTGAGATTAGTGGCTGTTCACCAACTGGTATAAAAGTATGTCCACATTTTAACGAATGGTGAGGCCATACTGCTATGCATTCGCACTGACATTGCTGTGGGCAAAGAATTGTAAATGATGTGCCATTTCAAGGCAGGCATGAGAACAATTTTTTTTTAAAGAGGAAAAACATTTTCATAGCAGTGCAATGCAATGGGAAAAAATATTAAACCAAAAAGTCTATACACATTAAACAGTATGTCCAAATTAAGGTTGACATGATTTCTCTGCCTGACATGTAGTTAGGACCTCAATAAGTATTTGCTAACTGACCAACTGACTGGCTTACAAGATTCTGGTTAACTAAGAAAGGTTCTAAAAAAGTGTGAAAGGGAGAAAACCAAACCATCATATGAATAACTCTCCATTTCTATAGTGAAAAAGCATAATGAACCAGAGTAGAGCTATTACTTGTTAATGGAGTAACAACTAAAATAATGAAGTTGTGTATGCGTGTGTACACACACACACACACACACACACACACTTACCATTTACACAACTCACACTCCTCCTTGGAGGCAGATGTTACTATAATCCTACTTCCCTCTCAGGCTTGTGAACACAGAGACTTGAGGAGTCTGAATGACCTGTCTGAGACCACATGGTAAGTCAAGCACCTGGGAACCACACCTTGTTCTTCTGGTTCCCAATTCTAGTGTTTATGAATTTAATTACTTGATAAGTGCTACACTTTTCATTTTCCTCTGGGAACTTTAGGAGATGCTTGATGCCATCTTCCATGTGAAAAAAAAAGAACAAAAACAACCATGAAGCATCTGGAGATTTTCAAGTGTCAAAGTGAAAATCCTTTCATATCTTCTTGGGCACAAATGGAATTTTAAATGCCCTTCCAGCAGCAAAAATCTATTTTCCCTTCTTGGGTAAAGGAAGTTTCTGAAATGGTCTACACTGATGGAAATCCAGGAACTCAAAATTGCACATAGAAAAACATTTTTCCTTTGGAAATTTTATGAGTGGATGAAATTATAGGGCTATAAAAGGATTGTATGTTACTTGTATGTTTGTTAGGATGGTAATTTATAGGCAGAGGAGGGAAGGAACCTTGTCAAGCAAGGAGATGAGTCCTAAAAGGTTAAGTAATTTGGCTGACAAGTAAGGACAGGATGAGTTGCCTACAAAAAGAAGGGATCCAAGATGACTTTAAAACCCTGCCCACAAGTACGTATTTTGCTGTGTTTAAGGAATCGTTTCTTTCCACGATTCAAAGCCTCAGAAGTCATTATATTTCCATACCAATAAATGGACAGAATAAAACTTCTAAATTAGAACATTCTGCCATAACAATATTTTTTCTAGATATGTCTCTTGAGGCAAGGGAAACAAAAGCAAAAATAAATTATTGGGACTTTATAAAAATAAAAACCTTCTGCACCATGAAGGAAACAATCAACAAAACTAAAAGGCAACCTATGGAATGGAAGAAGATATTTTCAAATGACATATGCAATAAAGGGTTAGCATCCAAAATATGTAAAGAACTTATACAACTCAACATCCCAAAACCTTACAATAATCCAATTAAAAAATAGGCAGAAATGACATGAACAGACATTTTTCCAAAGGAGACATCCAGATGCCCCAAGAGACACATGAAAAGATGCTCGACATAACTTATCACTAGGGAAATGCAAATCAAATTACAGTGAGATATTACCTTACACCTGTCATAATGGCTAAAATCAATGATACAAGAAACAAGTGTTGGCAAGGGATGCGGAGAAAAAGGAATCTTTGTGCACTGTTAGGGATGCAAACTGGTACAGCCACTGTGGAAAATGGTCTGGAGGTTCCTTAAATAGTTAAAAATAGAATTACCATAAGATTTAGTAATTGGACAACTGGGTATTTACCCTCAAAATACATGAACACTAATTCAAAAAGATACATGCACCTCTGTGTTTATAGCAGCATTATTTACAATAGCAAAACTATAGAAACAGATGAGTATCCATTGACAGATGGATAAAGAAGGTGTGATACACACACACACATACACACACACACACACACACACACACAAACACACGCACACAGTGGAATTTCATTTGGCCATAAAAAAGAATGAAATCTTGCCATTCGCAACAACATGGTTGGAACTGGACAGTATTCTGCTAAGTGAAATATATCAGTCAGAGAAAAAAAAATACCATATGATTTCACTCATGTGTAGAATTTAAGAAACAAAACAAATGAACAAAGGAAAAAAGAGAGAGAGGCAAACCAAGAAACACTCTTTAACTATGGAGAACAAACTGATGGTCACCAGAGGAGTGAGGGAGGACTCGTGAAACAGGTGATGGGAAGTAAGGAGGACACTTGTCTGATGAGCACTGGCTGTTAGATGAAAGTGTTGAATCACTACATTGTATACCTGAAACTAATATGACACTGCAACTAGAATTAAAATAAAAATGTAATAAATAAAAACATAAAGATATCCTGTGGCCCTTGCCTGAACCATTCTGATGACCAGAAATAAGAAAACTCTAGTACAACTTAGGAAATTCCTGAGACAGGTCGACTTGCCATTGGAGCTTTGACAGACTTTGGGAAACTCAGTTAAAGGAGGTGATAAATGAGTCAAATGCACCTTTAAAACAAGGGTAAAGGTTGAAAAATTAAGTCCAATTGGTTTAAAGAAGCCTGGACTGCCAGAATATTCCAACCTAATGGTTAAGACAAAATGTGTATAAGGTCTAAATCAACAGGTATAGAATATGCACAGAACTGGGGGCTATTTGAAGGGATTCAGCTCACACATCTGATTTTCACCAAGATCTCAAATGACAAGGGCTTTGAAACTTTACACCGAGTCTTCCCCAAACTCCGTACTTAACACAAACAGGTTAAACAATTGTGGTGAGTGGGTGGGCCCTTTGCTCTGGCAGGATGTAGGTCACTTGATGTGGTTTAAGACCTGGCCCCAAACACAGAGATCAGAGCAGCCCCTTCTTCCTAAATCCACACTGGTTCTACTTAGAGACAAGTTAGAATTTCCTGCCACTGAGCTGGGTTCCCCCCTGAAATGAAGGTAAAAATAAGTCCAGAAGATTGAGTGACTGTCTTAACATTGCTGAATGACGCAAGTGTCAATCACTCGTCCACACTAACTCTCTTTTCTTTCTTAGACCTGCTCATAGTCTTCTGGGTGAGCACGAGTGACATAAAAGACAAAAACAAAACAGAAAAACCTAGGCAGACAATAAAGGCTCAGGCTACATGACAGCTCACTGAGCTGGGACGTCGCCAGCGAAAGTTTAATCCCCGCTGGGAGATTCTGGGCTGGCAGAGACCAAAAGCTTGTTCGTGATTCTTACCTCAAGCAGAGGAAGCATCCAAAGCTGGGGAGCACCTTCGATTCCTTCTGCCTCTGAAGCTCTGCGTTCTCCACCTGAGCCTTGAACTCGGCTGCTGAAAAGACAAGATAATTAAGTCTGAATCATCTAGTGGTGGATTTTTTTTAAATGCCTCTTTCAAAATGTGATACATAATTGCTACACTTCAATTGCCCAATAGCATGAATGAACACTACAGCCTCTACCTAAATGAGCAGCCAATGCCACCCATGCGATGATTACTCCCTATAACACACACACACACACACACTCTATTATGACATTACCTGAATGATTAACTCAAGACTTCCAATGTACTTGAAATAGTGTCAAATTGCACTGAATTGGAAGAGGAAGAATTTTCCTTTCTGGGATAATAAGCCAGTTTCTCCTGGTCAGAGTGTTTGCAGCAGATAGCCCCACCACTGCCCAGAATACCTTTTGAACTTTTGGTGGATCAGATTCAGTCTGAAAGCATGAGGCTTGATAGCTGGGCTGACCTAGTCACCACCTTTATCTTTCAGGGTAGGAGCGGAGCACAGATGGTATCTCTAAGTGACTGCTCCTTTTTGGGTTGTTAGTGCCTTCTGCTCCCAGCATTTCTTTGAGGTTCAGTTGGGTGGGTGCCTCAACTCTGACGTGACTTCACACTGGTAGGTTCTAAACCCTATCCGCCCTCCCATCCATCACGCTTTAGTCTTTGCATTTTACATGGCCAGGGATCTGATTGCGTGAAGTATTTAAGGTCTTAGTTATAGTTTTCTGGGTAAGATAGGGTGACCCACTGTCCTGATTTTCTCAATGCAGGATTTTCAGTACTAAAACTAGAACGGTCCTGAGAAAACCCAGGAGATCGGTAACGCTAAGAACAACAGGCACACTCACTTGGCATTTGTCCGCATTCCTGACAGCTCTTCAGGTCTCTCACCTCGTGTGCCTCCAGTTATATTCACCTGTTTCACTTGTGTTTCCTTGGGGACAACATAGGGGTAAAAAAGAGTATCTACCTTGATAGATTCTGGTGGGAAAAAAAAGTGTTGTTAGCGGTCAGTCTGTTGGGGCTACTACAGTGTATAAACATCAGACATTTACTGCTCATGGCTCTGGAGGCTGGGATGTCCAAGGTTAAGGAGCCAGCATGATCATGTCTTCCTGGTTCATAGCCAGCACCTTCTGGCTGTGTCCTCACACAGTGGAAGGACCCAGGGATCTCTCTGGAGCCTCTTTTACACGGCACTAGTCCCATTCATATGGGCTCCACCCTCATGACTTGAGCACCTCATAAAGGCCCCACCCACAGATACCATCACCTTTGGGGATTAGGATTTCAACATATGAATCTTGGAGGGATGCAAGCATTCAGACCATAGCAATAACCTGGAAGAATTTGCTCTTAAAACTGAAAATGCTGTAAAATTTTATTCATGTATTGAACTCAATAATGATGTATTGTATGGTGAGTAATGATGTATTATATGGTGAGTGTATTAGATGAAGCTATAAAACAAACAAGCAAACAGCAAAATAAATAAAAATGTACAGATTGTGTCATATGCTGTGAAGGAAACAAGAGACTGTGTTGGTGTGGTGGTCTTGTAATTGGCAGGGCACTGTCACTGGGGGAAGCATGCTTGCTTTGTGGGATGGCCCAGGAAGGCTTCTCTGAGGAGGTATCCTGGAGCTGAGATCCAAGCTCTGAAGGGAGTAAGGGTACAAACCCTTGTACTGTATGACGGACAGAAATACAGGCATTAGGCGTCTGAACAGCAGGCTCCGGTGGGTAGCTGGAGTTCTGGGGAAACCTTGGCTGGAAATGTGAATTTCTAAATCATCATGTGGTCCATATATACAATGGAATATTACGCAGCCATCAGAAAGGATGAATACCCAACTTTTGTATTAACATGGACAGGACTGGAGGAGATTATGCTTAGTGAAATAAATCAAGCAGAGAAAGTCAATTATCATATGGTTTCACTTACTTGTGGAACATAAGGAATAACATGAAGGACAATAGGAGAAGGAAAGGAAAAGTGAAGGGGGGGAAATGAGAGAGGGACACAAACCATGACAGACTATGGACTCCAAGAAACAAACTGAGGGTTTTGGGGGGGTTTTGGGTATTAAGGAGGGCACGGATTGCGTGGAGCATTGGGTGTTATATGTAAGCAATGAATGTTGGAACACTACATCAAAAGCTAATGATGTATTGTATGGTGAGTAACATAACACAATAAAAAAATTTCTATTAAAAAAAAAAAGTAAATAAATCATCATGCTGGAAGTGAAACGAAAGCCCAGAAGGTGCACATGGGGCAGTTTCCCATGGTAAATGGGCTACTGAGGGCTGTGGGATGATTTTAGGTGCTTGACAGAGAAACACTTGAAATTGCATTGTCATTGTTTTTAGTGTATGAGGAAAAAGAATACACAACCAGACATGGAAGCAAAGGAATGACATCACAGATCACATGGAAAAAATTCATAAAATGCCCCAAATATTTCTGTCCCTTCCTCAGAATCTTCCCTGGGTGGCAGTACCAGTTTCGTACCCCTTTCCCCCATCTCTCCTGCCCAGAGCTGCTGCTTGGCCCCTCCTTCCTCCCCTGCTCCCCCACTCTCCTTCATTGCCCCATACCTTTTCTCCATCAGTAAGATCCCCATCCTGCTCGGCCCCCTGTTTGCCTCTCCCATCCATTAACCAGTTGCATAGGATCTGCTAGACAAGGGAAGCTGATCATTGTAACAGCAGTATTTTTCCTGAAGCAAATATTAATTTTTCCTTTTGTCCTGGAAAACCAGAAAGTCTTGGTGAAAACCTGAATCATTGTTGTCTATCCCGGGGTGTCTGGCACAGGATTTGAGGGAAGTTCTCAGGAAAGGTGACCTGGAGAAAGTGAACTGGGGACTCTGTCCTGGAGTGCTGGGCTCTTGCCTCACAGGGACCTGTCCTGCCCACCCCAGCTGGGGCCCTGAGTAATTTGCTCCTTTTCCAGGTCTCTGCCATCCTTTTCGGAGTCACTGAGAGAATTAAACTGAATGAACTAGCAAATAGTTTTTCATACAGTTTTAGTAAGATGCATCATTATGTCTATTTTTATTTTAAACATACAAAGTTTAGTTTCCATGGTATTTATTTTTTACATTTACACTCTATTTGGAAATTAATAAGTTTTCCCTTTACATAGCTTCCCCTTTTAAACAAACATACATACAGCTTTTAAAAATTATTATTATTTTTTTAGAGGGGGAGAGAGGAGAGAGAGAGAGGCAGAGGGAGAGGGGGAGAAAGAATCTTAAGCAGGCTCTGTGCTGAGTGTGGAACTTGACGTGGGGCTCAATCTCATGACTCTGAGATCATGACCTGAGCCAAAATCCAGAGTCAGACACAACCGAGTCACCAGGCGCCCCTAAACCAATGTACATACAATTTAAGAAACGGACTGATTTATGGGAAAAGTAAAGTAAATAATGGTGCAGCTCAGGTGGGATATGGAATAATTCTAGAAAAAGAGGCTCAAATAATTTGAGTTTAGGAAACAAAGATGGAAGAAGAGAGGGCAGCTAGTCTGTTTTTATTTCATTTAGAAAGGGTCTGAGATTTCAGCTCCTTGGCCTCCTTTCTGCTCAAGGAGTGGCTTTAAGGCAAATTTGCTGAATCCATCATCACAACAAAAGCCAGTAGCACTATGTCCAGTGTCACTATTTATTTTAGTTTTTCAGATTTAACTGAGAAAATGTGCTGGCAATTCCTGCTTATCCAGCCTACCCACAATGGCGATCTAGAAGGCAAGATTAATTATTTCACTTACTAATGGCTGACAGCATGTTAGTCTCTACAGATCAAGGGACACCTTTAATTAAAACTCCAAAGAAACATCATAATTAACGAGGTAGAATAATTGTTCACTAAAGAAAAATTTCAAGATGCAGTGTTAAGGAACTGAGCATCCTACTTCTTGGTTTCTAGAACGTCTGGGGTGTTCCCATATAGAAAAAAAGCTATCTGAATACCAGACTTTTTTGAGCTTGGAAGACAACTTATATTATTCTTTGAAGGAGAGTAAAGTACTGGAGGGGAATGAACCAACATTTTGTGTTGGTGAAATGTGGTTAAAAGGACACCCCGAAGGGGGAATAAAAGGTAGGGAAAAATAAGAGCTAATATTTTTTGTTATACTCTGGGCACCAGCCATATAGTATCTTATTAATTCCCCACCAAGACTGTATGAGGTACTAATATTACTAATATTATCTCAATTTTATAGGTTAGAAAACCAAGGGGTTAAGTATATGCTGAAGCTTAGGTGTCACAGCTAATGTTGTAGAGCCAGGATTCAGGACCCAGATGTCCTGCTTCCCAGAGCTTGTGCTCTTAACCACTATGCCATCCTGCCTCTTCAGGAAGGTCACTAATAGGCAACACACAGTCCAGGGGATGTGGAAGGTGAGGAGAGAGAAGGATGCTGTTGATAGGCAGTTCATTTGGTTTTCCAAAGGGCTAATTGAATCTGTGAGAGTGACACAGATAGGTGTGTTTGTTTGAAGCTGCTAGCTTATTCCAGACCAGAGGAAGCTGTCTGGAATTTGTGTGGCTCTTGAGACAGATCAGTGGTTCACTCTGGACGGGCTGAGGAGACACCTGGCAGAATCATCCCATCACCTGGCAGCATCTCCCCCTCCGTTCCCAGCTCTGTCCCAGGCCACCTTCTCCTGATACCTGTGATGGCTGACCCAGACTATGGCTCTCTCGATAGTCACTCTCTGGAATGGTTTACGGCATGGACTTCCTCCTGCTCTTGAAAAATAAACAAACCCACTTACTTACCTCACTTACTATCAGTTGTCTAAAAGGGAGTTACATTTTTATTATTTGCAGCTCAAACTGAATTTAAATTCATGTTAAATTTGAAATGAACATATGTCTTTTATGAGACATGAGAGATATTGTGGAACCAAGCAAACAAGGTAATGTGATACAACTCTGAAATGTCTGAGAACCACCAGTGTGAGCCCAGTTCAGACAGACAAGAATTTCTCTACCTTGATGCTACTGACATTTTGGGCCATGTAATTCTTTG
Source organism: Ailurus styani (assembly GCA_002007465.1). Lineage (NCBI taxonomy): Eukaryota > Metazoa > Chordata > Mammalia > Carnivora > Ailuridae > Ailurus > Ailurus styani. Next base: position 67,516 of record LNAC01000075.1, read on the forward strand.
ACGTGGGGGCTGTCTTATGCATTGTTGGACATTTAGCAGCACCCTTTGCCTCTACCGTGATTTTAGTAGCACCACTTTCTCCTACCCTAGTTGTGACAAAAATGTCTCCAGATCATGGTTAATGTCCTTGGACAGGCCTTGGTTGAGAACCAAGACAATAAAGTATACTCAAGTATTCTATCTAGCCTTTGCTGTAGAAAATGGCACACCTCTGGAGGGTCAGATTCTAATATTCCTAATAAGAGTTTTCTTACTTATCTAATACATATCTGAATACATTCTCTTGGTGACAGATTCAAACAACACTGAGGTTTACATATTGAGCTGTGAAAACCCCTGATGCTCCTTCCACCCTTTACCCCTGTCTTCTGTATGCCTCCTTCTAGCTTGCTTTCCAAGAATATTTTTCTTTCTTTCTTTCAATAGATTTCAGACATCTTCATTTGGTCCCTGGATAGGGTTTTAATCATTTCAACAACTTCTGAAGATTATTTTTCTAACTTGCATGGTTTGAATTTCATTTCACAACACATTTTAAGGTCCATTTCAATTTCTCACCAATCATACCAGATACCTCAAAGCACTTTATAAGTGTTAAGAAAACCAAAACAACCACAGCAAGACCACATGGTACAGACCAATGGTTCCCAAAGTGTAGTTTCATAGTAGCATTGCCTGGAAATCATTAGAAATGCAAATTCTCAAGCCCTTCTCCAGACCTGCTAAATTAGAAAACTCAGTGTAAATTAAAGCTTGAGATTCTGGAAAATGGATTGGATTTAAGTAAACACTCAAACTAAGGCTAACCTGGCTTTCTTTGGTAGAGACAGAATGAAAATCTTAATTCCAAACAGATATATCAAGAACTCAGAAATAACAATGGATATCACTATACCATTTTAAATTTTGCTTAATTAGTCCTAACAAGGGAGGTGGGACTGGACGTTGTGAAGATGGATTAAGACCTGCCTTTTCCCCTTGAAAAACTCAAAACCTAAGACTGGAGGAAGCTTGATGTGCAAATAATTGCACTATGATATGATGGGTAACATTGAAAAGCATGTTCCGAGTGCTCTTGGAACAAAAGGAAGGAGCAACATACTTTCCTTGGAAGAAGGAAAAGAAAAGTATTCCAGGCAGAAGAATCAACATGTACAAAAGCACAGAAGCACACAAACTTGGTGGGAGGGGATGTAAAGTAGGGGGAGAGGCATTCTGGAGTAGCGCAGTGTGAGTAGTCTATAGGGGTCACTGGGAAGATTGAAAAAAGTGATTTCCAGCTGGACTATAAAGTGTTTTTTATCATGCACAGAAATCTGATTTCTATTCAGAAAACTATAGAAAACTCAACAATAAGAAAAAAAAACAGTTAAAAGGCAGGCAAGAGATTTAAAGACACCTCACTGAAGAAGATCTATAGATGCCAAATAAGCATGCAGAAAGATGCTCAACATTGTTATTAAGAATTGCAAATTAAAGCAATGAGATACATCTATCAGAATGACTAAAATTAAAAACAACCTGACAATACAAATCAATGGTGAGGATGTGGAGAAACAGAGACTCTCATTCATTGCTAAAGGGAATGCAAAATGGGATAGCCATACTGGAAAACAGTGTGGCAGTTTCCTACAAAATTAATCCTAGTCTTGCCATACAACCCAGCAATGGTGTTTCTGGGTGTTTATCCAACTGATTTGAAAACTTAGGTGTATGTAAAAACCTGCACAAACATAAGTGTTTATAGCAGTTTTATTCATAATTGCCCCAAACTGGAAGCATCCAAGATGTCCTTCAATAGGTGAATGGATAAACTGTAGTACATCCATACAATGGGATGTTATTCAGCATTACAAAGAAATGAGTTAGGAGCCACAAGAAGACATGGATAAATCTCAACTGCATATTGCTAAGAAGTTAGTCATGAAGCCAGAAAATGCTACACAATGATTCCAATGATATGACATTCTGGAAAAGGCAAAACTAAAGAGATGGTAAAGAGATCAATAATTGCCAGAGGCTGGGGGCAGGTGGTGGTGGAGAAGATTGAAGTGCAGGAGACTTTTTAGGTAGTAAAACAAGACATTACTCATTCGTCAAAACTGATAGAACTTTACAGGTCAGAGTAAATCTTAATGTATGTAAATTTTTAAAAAATCACATAGGAGATTGAGGGGATCCAAGAAAGAACGTGGAATGTGAGAAAAGAATCCAAATGCATTACAAATGTATGAAACAACCTTGCTGAAGGGGATTGAAGAACAAGGTGCTGACCTGTGTCACTTTGGGAATGAATGGAAACTTTAAGATGAAGGGCAGCAGGAACTGTTGTTGAAACGCTGTACTCCAGTTGACAATGTTGTTTTTGACAATGGTGTGGATTAAGAATCCTGAAACCACTATACATAGCTGCTGGAAATGAATGATTAAGTAAATGGATGGTGGATGGGGTGAACTAGATTTGTCACAGTTGGATTGGGAAGTTACAGATAAGAAAGGGAGTAGACCAGAATGATCATGTGGTAAAGGATTAGAGTTGGAAATATCAGAATGAACTCACTCAGTTTAATATAGATACAGATGGTTATGTATGGAAATAATGTGTACATCCATGGATCTCCCTGCTCTGTCAGCTGAGAAGGCTTAGAAGCATTAATACCTCAATAGCAATGAGCACATCTAGCACCCAGATCTTGGTTTCTAATACCACTCTCCAGTAAAAAGAACTACGGCACCTAGGAAAAAATGGTTGATTCCAGGGTTGAGGCAGGATATATATAAAATGATCCTAGAGCATCTTACAGTTCCAGAAAATAAGAAAGTGCTAAAAAACAGAGCAAATGAACAAAAATCCACAATGATATAAATTGGATACAGTAGCCAACGAAAAGATTTCCCAGTGGCCAAAGCTGGAATAATCTGAGCAACAAAATAAATGAAGCAGTGTTGTATTATAAGCCAAAGTATAAAATAAATATAAGTCCACACTGATATAAAGGATTGAATAGCAAATAGACAAACCTACTGTACAGAAGAAATTCAAATAATTTATATAGATAATCCACCTCTATAAATCTAAAACTCTAAGTGTGGGTTGCACATAGTGACTTTCTTCCAAAGGGTACAACATGAAAAGGAGAAAAAAGGAGTACTTTTATTGTGGAGAACCCAAGTGATCAGGATGAACAACAACAGTGAAAAGTCATATTGACAGTTTACACTGATGATGTGATGAGCATGGCACCTTGACTTCAGTGGTCTTTTTCCCATGAACATGTCACCTCGACCTAATCATGAGAAAACATCAGACAAATCCCAATTGAGGGATATTCTACAAAACACTTGACCAGTAATCATTTAAACTGTCAAGATCATTAAAAAAAGGAAAGTCTAAGAAGTTGTCATAGCCCAGAAGAGCCTAAGGAGACATGATGACTAAATGTAATGTGATGTCCTGGATGGGATTTTGGAACAGAAAAAGGACATTAAGAAAAAACCGAGGGAGTCTGAATAAAGTATGGACTTTGCTTAATACAAATATATCAATATTAATTCATTAATTTTGATAAATGTTCTACACTCATCTAAGATGTTACTGATAGGGTTACTTGGGTGTGTGGTATATAAGTCTTTAAATTGTTCTATAAATCTAAAACCATTTTAAAATAAAATGTTTATTAAAAAAAGCCTATAGGGAGGGTATATATTCCCACAGAAGAGTGATACTGTCCCTTTTAGTATTCTATAAAATGGTCCATTAAAAAATAAATTGCAAATTTATTCAAGTTTCTGAACTCTTTGAGAGATGTAGTAACTGCTGCTTGCAGACATTAAAGCAACATCCTTCAAGAAATTAAGAAAAATTCTCAAGGAAGGAAATAGTTGAGAGCAGGGGTATATAACATTGTCATGGATCTTTGAAGTTTTGGAGGATTATCCTCCAGAGTACCTTAAATCTTGGTGGTGCCTTGGGGATGTTCTGGTTCTCTTCCAGGACCCTTCTAAACCCCTGTGGTTGAATTACGTCTGCCATGCTGATGGTTATACCTAATAGGCAAAGGATTGAGACAAAGATCCCAGTTAGATTAGTTTTCTATTGTTTTAATAAAGTGTCACAAATTTAGGGGTTTACAACAAAAAACCAGGAAAGGTATTATCTCACTTAATCTTTACAACACACCTGTCTGATACATTCTTGTTACTCTTTTCATTTTTACAGATAGTTACTTACCCAGGTTTACATTGTACTAAGAGGTAGACTACAGTAGTTGGTCTCTAAAGATGGCCGTCATATTAGCCTTGCACTGCTTTCTCCGAGTGGTATCTGAGAGAAATAAACATATCTTGTCAAGGTTACCATTACTTCATATCTCTTAGGGCAGCTAAAGCTACATTCTAACTAATAAGGCCTCCAAATATAGCCATTTTTCAATTTCTGTTATTTCTACTTCTGTAACATCATCCCTGCCCACCCATCATCTCCATCCTTACCATCATTCCACTAATTCCTTTCTTCTCTCAGTTACCAAAAGAGCCTCCAAGCTAAGCTGGTCCCCAACCCAGTGCTTTTCAAGGCAATTTCACCCTGTAGGGAATATGTAGCAAAATTTGAGGACATCCTTGCTTTTTACAACTGGGGGAAAGGTTTCTAGTAGCATTTTGTGGATTTAGATGCTGCTAAACATCTACAAGGCCTAGGACAGTCCTCCACAACGAAGACTCATGAAGCCCCAAGTGTCAACTGTGCCAAGGTTGCAGAACCCTGATCTAATATATGCCCCACACTCAACAGGTGATAGAGGCACATTTCAGATTTGACCTATGTCCCTTGTGGTATACACCTGTCAGACTCATGGCTTCCTGCCATCTCTTGAAATGACCTTTCTACATCTGGGGACATTTGCCTTTCCAAGGAAGGAGTTCAGAACCCCGAACCTCAGTCTGCTTTGCAGCCAGGACTCAGGCATGGAACTCCCGTCTCCCTCAATCAGATGCATCCCTACGAGCCTTTTGTTTAGAAGTGAGCAAGGTGAGGAAACAGGCTCTTTCTGAAGCCTGTCAGTTTGTTGGTGCGGGAGGCTGCAAAAACGTGTGGCATTTGAAGGTGGCAGCCATTCTGCAGTGGTTCCGGTCATGGTGACAGCAGTTTCCTGCAGGGCAGGGTGGTGCAGCGGCAGCAATCCCGGTCAGTCAGGAGAGTTTCCTCATCAGGCCAGTTCTTCAGCGTGGTTCTGAGTTTCATTCTTGGAATTAGCCTGGAACCACTTCTTTAGTCCTTCCCAGGACTCCCTGAGCTATCCAGTATCCTTTTTAACATGTTCCTTTTCCTCTTAGTCAGCCAGAGTCAGTCTCTATTGCTTGGAACTGAGAAACCTGACAAAGAATCCCCTGCTTAAAACTCTCCATTGGCTTCCCATACATTCTAGAATGTGTCTCAAATCCTTTGCTTAGCTCAAGTCTCTTCTTTATCCGAGATGTACCCACTCTGCCTTCCCTCTGGCCACACTGAGCCACCCTGGTCCTCCCACCCTTCCTCAATCTCATATTGCTTGCCACTAGAGAATCCTACTGGCACAGCCACCCTTCTCTATGAACGCCAGTCCCTAAGGTTGCTCTTACCTCTGTCATAAACAAAAAACTCATTACGCTCTACTACAAGAGTTGATTCACTCAACTGTGAATTCACTCATTCTTTGAGTCCCTGGCACCTGGAATAATATCTAGCACAAGATAGGTGTTCAATACATGTTTATTTACCCAATGAGGATCAGGAAGTTGACAAGAACTGCCACCTACTGGGAGAAACTCCATTCAACTCTTTCATAATGACTTGGACAACACTATCATACAAGGATGAAATTTGACGATTCCGTCTCTCTCATCTGAGTTTTCATCATTGCCATCGTTGTCAGACTCTCTACTGTCGCCGGCCTCCCAGGTGGCTCCCAACGCTGTCTATTGGTATTCATACCTTTGGGTTGATCCTCCCACACTGAAGGGTTGTCTAGAATAACCGAAGTGATGGTATGTGACTTCCGAGGCTTGATCACAAAAGACACCGTGGCTTCTGCTTTGGTCTCTCTGGGACCACGTGTTGTGAGAGAAGCCGGATGGCAAGTCATGGGGACACTCAATTCACCCTCTAGAAAGGTCCATGCTGTGAAAATCAGGCCTCCCGCCAACACTCAGGTGAGTGAGCTCTCCAGCAAGCCGGTTCCCCAGCCTGAGTCAAGGCTTCAGACAACTGCAGCCTTGGCCTACATCTTGACTGGAATCTCAGGAGAGACCAAGACAGAACCACCCAGCAACGCCATGCCCACATTCCTGACGTACAGAACCCGTGGGACACCTAACGTTTGCTGTTTTAAGCTGCTGAACTTTTGGGGTGATTGCTCTGTAACCGATTACTACTATACTCTCCGACATAGCTCAGGGAGTACAAGCTGTTTGATATTTCGCTGTAACAGGAGGAAACTAGCAGAGCCTGGGTTCAACCTAATGCTTCGCAGCGCACATGGCTGCGGCTGGAGCTGAGCGCCGCGGAGGAAACGAATTAAGAACCAGGCACGCCTGGGGCTTGCAGAGTGGCGACTCCCATATTCCGCAGTCTCCCTCCCGGAGTTAACTTTCTCCAAGCACTTCTGGAAGGACTCGGCACAGCCCCGGCCTCAGAAGGGCCGCCGCGTAAAAACCACCACAGCCGCCAGAGCCGCGACGCCGGGGCCCCGCGGCGGCCTAGGCACCTGCGCACTGTGAGCCTCTTCCTCCCAGGCGGCGCCGTTGCGTGCCGAGTCATCGATCACAAGACGCCGAGCGGCCTGGCTGGGCAGCCGCCCGCCCGAGGCGTGGGCTCTAGGGGGCGCCCTCAAGAGAGGGGCGGGGCGCTCATGTTCCAGAGACCGGCCGGAAGGGGCCGTGGCGGGTCCTTTTCTCCGCCAGTCCTCGATAACCCCG
>LNAC01000075.1:74854-115374 GCA_002007465.1 Ailurus styani
GGGTTGGGCGTCCCAGGGCCTGCGACGCGCGCAGCCCGGGTGCGGCGCGGGCGCTGGGGCCGCAGCTCGCAGACTCCCGGCTCGCGGAGGACATGGCCCGGCGTCCCGGGGACTCCCTTTCCTTGCGGGGTGAGCCATCGCTTCCTTTTCCACCGCGGAGGAAACCGGGGACAGGCCGGGGCGCAGGGGTTCGGCTAGGGGAGACCTTTCCAAGCTCTGTGGGATTCAAGTTCACCATCACCGGCTGTCGTAGTGTTCCAGGGAAAAAGTCCGGAAAGTTCTAGAAGAAGTTAGAAACCCGCCCTCCGTCCGAGGCCACCTGCGAGCGGGCCGCTGCTGGGGCCGCCTGAACGTTGAGGCTGCGGGGAGCGCTTTGACTTACCCGCCGCAGAGTTTTACACAGTACAGGGTGTCGGCGTGGGTCAGATCCTTTTATTTCCCTGGAGAGCTGTTGCTTTTTTGCTCAAACTAAGATAAACGCTGGCCATGGGATGATCCTCTAGGGCTTGCAGTTTGGGGGCAGGGACATCGAGAAATAACGGACCAGAATTCGGCTATTAATTTATGGGACTGCAAACGAGACTGCTTTGTTTCCACAGAGAGTGTTTTCTGGGGACAGTATTCTGGGGGTAGAGGGACAGATGTAAGGGTGGACCTCTTCAGATACTGAGGTAGCTCAAATTTGGAATTTGAGTGTACCAAGAGAACAGGAAAAGGTGGTCGCTGGGGCTTTTTAGGTGAATTCGTCGAAAGAGAATGTTAAGTGGATCGTTTTTATGAGACTTTTATATACTTTGACTTTATTTTTAGGGACTAGAGTAAAATGAGGCCATATTATGAACTTTTCACCTTTCATTTTTCAGGTTAAGGCACTATGTTAAAAGTAAGCCTGTTTTTCTCCAAATTAAAAATGAGATATTGACATTACGGTTAAACGCTGTATTAAGTGAATGCCTATTGTTTTTTCTTGATGTTAAACCTAAACGTTTTGTATGCCGATGCCATTACGCCATCATAAACCTTCAAAAGCAACTTTTAAAAAAGACTTTTTTCATATATATGTATATATATTTTATTGATGGTATATTTTAAATTAGGGGCAGTCTTGAAAGGACTTTACAAGAGCCTGAGTTAGTTTCTCTTTTGGGTTTTTTTTTACAGTTGAGGCTGATTAACTGGAAGGAATGTAAGCTTCAGCTTTTTTTATTTTTTAAAGATTTTATTTATTTATTTGACAGAGAGAGAGATCACAAGTAGGCAGAGAGGCAGGCAGAGAGAGAGGGGGAAGCAGGCTCCCTGCTGAGCAGGGAGCCCGATGCATGGCTCGATCCCAGGACCCTGAGATCATGACCTGAGCCGAAGGCAGAGGCTTAACCCACTGAGCCACCTAGGCACCCTTGTAAACTTCAGCTTCTGAAATTAAATTCAATTCTTCTGAAAGTACCCTCACTTTATAAAAATGGGAAGTTTTAAAATGACCATAGGACTATATTATTTTTAAAGTGTCTTCGCTGAGCAAGTGCGTCTGGGATTGACATAAAATATTTTTAAAAGGCCTGGTACTTATAAAATGGCATTTTCTGATGAATTAAAAAATTTTTTTTCAGATTCAGAAAACCAGTTTTTAACTCCTCTGTGGAAAAGCTGTATGTTACTTTATTTTTTTATTTTTATTTTTTTAAAGATTTTATTTATTTATTTGGCAGATAGCGAGAGAGGGAATACAAGCAGGGGAAGTGGGAGAGCGAGAAGCAGGCTTCTCGCCCGACGGGAAGCCCAATGCGGGGCTCAATCCCAGGACCTGAGCCAAAGGCAGACACCCTTGTATATTACTTTAGAAATAGTTCTTCCCTTTTTCTAAGTGGGGAAGGAAGGCCAACATTTTTATTCATCATATAATTCTTTAACTTTTCTTCAGGTAGATATTTGAATGAAAATTTTGTTAAAAAAACAAACCGTTTGCCGTGACAGACATAAATATACAGTACATTTGAGGTGTTTTTCTCTTTATCTGTTGGGGGGTGTTTTTTTGGGCATCTGGCAGATTTTCAACATTGATCAAAGGGCTTGAAAACAGAAACATAGCTACTTATTTTCTAATAAGCAAAACTTTGGTTATTTCTCCAACAAAGACGCTAATTGGTAAGAAAAAATGTCAACATGTGAAGGAAAACAAATGAATTATTTTGAGCACTTTTGAAAATGCAGCATTGCAAGAATACTGTTTATTCATGATTTTCAATAGACTTCATCCTTGGTTAACCTCTCAAAAAGTTAATGAAGTCAGCATTGCTGAGTGTAAATAAATGCCTTATAAAATGTGCAGTGGTTTGTTAATTTCTCTTCGCCACTATGTGATGAAGTGATAGTTATTCTCTCAAATCAGAGATCCTGTGATATGGAAGGGAGAGTTCGTTGCTTTAGGCTAATTTGAGCTCTTAACTTGTTTAGCAGTGGGTTTTTGGATTAGTGCTGTTTTCATTATAAAAGACATCATACATAACTGGTCATCAGTAAGAAAGGTGACTGTGTATTTAACAGTGAGAGGGATGAATTTATACTTTGTCCTCTATATACTCATCTTTTTGTGATTGCGAATATTCATCCAGGATATGGGTCTAGTATTTTGGAACAGACATAAGCTGACTGTTCTGTTAGGACAATGACGAGGGAGCCCTGATTTCACTTTCATCTCCACCTTCCCCACTAATGTTTGTTGGTTGCATTTGCCAAGTGCTGGAGATAAATAGTTTTGAAGTAGACAGACAAGATGACTGACCTTTTGAAACTTAAATTGTAGTGGTGGGAGTGGAGAAGAGATGATAAATAAATATGGAATTTTCAAATAGTGATGTTATAATAAAAAATAAAGCATGACAATGGAATACAGTGACGTAGACTAGGCAGAAGGCATCTCAGAAGAGGTGGCATTTGAATTGAGACCCAAGTGATGAGAGTCAGTCCTCTGAAGATCTGGAAGAGCAAATGTAGAGGCCCAGAGGCTGCAGTGAGGTTGATTTGTTTTGAGGAAGGGATAGAAAGCTTACGTTGGTAGAGAACAGTGATTGAGGGGATGGGGTAGATGAGGTAGGAGAAGTGGGTAGGGTTCAAGTGGTGGGCGTTGGAGGCCATGTTAAAGATTCTGTTCCGAGTTTAATAGAAGCCATTGGCGGATTTTCAGCAGAGCAATGATGTGATGGAGTTTGTATTTTTAAAAGACTATATTTCATTGACTGAATCTTTAAGTTACTGTCAATCTTAAGATGCACATTGTTTTATGTAACACTAAAGGAAAAATTGCTGGCAATTAGCCTGTGATGTGTTATCAATTTTAAGAAGCATCCCTGTTTCAGAGATACTAGAATTTGAAAAGATGTGAAGTGTGTACCTTAGAATTGGTGAGAACATGGGTTAATGATAGAGAATTACTATATCCTACTCCCCGGGCTGTAATTGTAGCCATTAGAAATCTATAACCTAGGCATTTGGTGATAAGAACAAGTAATTTTGATAATTTTTATAAACTTTGGCCTCCTTTTTATTTTTGTTTTCATTACTTAATTCTTCCCAAATCATACCATGTACCTTATATATGTTCTGAGTGTATTATTGAGGGTAATGGTAGCAAGTAATGGTAGGTAGCTCTTACTGTCCTTATCCATCTTTCTTGGCAGTTCTGATACCCTGTTTGCAATCACATTGAACAACAAGGATGCCCTCACTGGAGATGAAGAGACCTTGGCTTCATATGGGATTGTTTCTGGGGACTTGATATGTTTGATTCTTGAAGATGCCATTCCAGCACCTAACTTACCTTCATCCACAGATTCAGAGCATTCCTCACTCCAGGATAATGACCAACCCTCTTTGGCCGCCAGCTCCAATCAATCCAGCGTACAGGGTGAACAGCCCAGTGCTTCATTCCAAGGACAGGCAACCCAAACTGATGTCTGGAGTAATGACAGTATGGTAGGTATTAATATCAAGATGAGAAATGGGGTAGTTGAGCAAGCATACTGAACACCTCAATTGAATTCTGTGTCAGTCAGGATAATTATTATTAGTAGATTGCACATTGTATTCTTGTAGAAAATTTTAAACTGCTAAATGCTTGAACTTGACTGGCATTCTGAAGAACCCAGTTTTTATGTATTTTGTTCAGACATTTACTCCTTCAGACAAATTGTCCCTTGGCTCCTATTTTTGCCTCTAAGCTTGTGATTCCCAGCTTAGCTTCTCTGGTCTGCTCTACTCATGAAGGCTATATAGAGTCCAGTTATTTCCAAATTACTTGCAGGACATTTATACCTGGATTTTAAGTGTTGCTATCTCACACTCTGTGCTGACATAAATTTGGAAATATGAACTACGGTTCTTTTCTTCCCAAACCAGCTGCCCTTTCTGTTGGTGGCATCACTGTTTTCCTGAGCTTAACACCCTGGAATGATCTTTTGATTCCTTTAACAAGCCCTGTCAGTTCTTCTTTTCATTCCAGGCTTTCAGTGTCTGTCCTTCAGTCCACTCTCTGGGTTCATCTTTTCCCTACACATTTTTGATTATGTTGTTTCCTTGCTCTTTAGTAACTCTTACAATTTTTGAGCTGGAAAAGATGCAACTATCTCTAGTTTAACCCTGTCATATTACAGAGAAGGAAAATGTTGTCTCTCTTCCTGTACCTAGTGTTTAAGGGTTTTCAGGGCTGGTTTCTGTCCTTCCCGCCAGTAAACTATCATCTCCAGTCAGACCAGACTCCTTATCATTTTCCCTGTACCAGCTGGCACATTCCCACGTTCTCACGTGCACATGCACACACACCTTACCTACTGCTTCATGCCTTTGCTCTTGCTGTTCCCCGAGCCTGGAATGCACCACCTTTCCTCCCTCTCCTGTCTGTGTCCATCTTCCAAAGCCCTGATAGCCACAGTCTAATGATTGTCTTTAATTTCTTAGTATCGATTATCTTTATTGTCTTTAAACCACCTCGTTATTTATTATGCTGTCTTTGGATTTCTTGTATGGCACAAATGAGCACATATATTACTTAATTTTTTAATACTAATATATATGCCATCATGTTCATAGTTTTTTGTGTGTATGCATATTACTTCAGCTTAGTTTTTTTTTTTCCCCAGGCCTTAAACATTCGTGAGTGTAAGTATGCATTGTGCCTGTAATGGCATCAAGCACAGACAGATATTAAGAAATGCTTTTTAAAAGATCGGTAAAGTATGAAAATCATCCATGTTGAGGGGTTTTTTTGTTTTTTTGTTTTGTTTTTTTTTTTTGAGAGTGCACTCAAGCAGAGGGATCGGGGGAAGGGGAGAGGGAGAGAGAATCTTAAGCAGGCTCCACACCTAGGGTGGAGGCTGACTCCGGGCATGATCTCATGACCCTCAGATCATGACCTGAGCCGAAATCAAGAGTTGGATGCTTAACTGATTCAGGCGCCCCAGAGATTTTTTAATAATAGTATCAAAAGGGATTAAGCAATTTAAAAAAGGCTTTGTAAAGCTTAAAGTATTTTTATGAGATTTTAGAAATTATGTATTTCTCTGTTTATGTTTCATGGAGGTAATCTAGGAAGTAATAGAATATTTAGCCACATATTTAAATTATATTTTTGAATCTTCTTTGTTGATAAACTCATTCAGAGATTCTGGTAGAAGGGTCTATTCCTTTTATTTGTGTGCTTGTAAAAATGCCCAGTAAGAACTTTTCATAGTATATGTGACAGTTATTTTACTAGTTTCCTTTTGGAAAATTTTGACAAATTAATATTGCTTCAAGTTAGTCATTTCCGTTCTAAAAGCATGTTGTTTGTATCCTAAGACTTATACAGGGTGACTGTAAAATCTTAGGTGGCAGGTGGGCTTGAAATGTCTAAGTATGCTGTAAGTGCTTGAAGCAGTATGATCTGCTAATTAAATGTAGAAGGAAGTCTTAGTAATGGAAAATAGCTGGGTAAAACTGGAAACAATGGGAAAATTTTACTCTTGTAATTCAGTGTAAATTAATTTTCTTATTTCATATATTTGGGAATTCTCTGAGTACCTGTTGAATCTTTGATGGAAAATGGGGATAACCTGGTATCAGACCCTAATGTTAGCCCTAAAGTGAATTTTAATTACTTCTTCCTATCATTTGTAAATGATGTGACAAATGATCTGTCTAGCGAGGTGGTGCTGAACATTTTTTCCCATTTCTGCAATGCTTGAAGAATATGATAAATATTCATACCATATCAGAGTGACTCAGAATGTCAGTGGTTCTCATGGAGTGGGCCTAAGGTTGCATAAGCTCACCAGGGGATTCTGATATCTTCTTCCATGGGATTATCAGTTTAGGGTAACTCTTTTAATATTTTTTTCACATGTATTGTCTTACTGTTAGTAAGTAGTAAATAGCTGAAAGGTAGATTAGTAAGAAGCAAAGAGCTTACATGCTTCATAATTTAGGTGTTAAATGGTTTTAATAAATGGTTTCTACTCAAAAATATGATGGAGCCTCCTTTTTAGGTAGTGCAAATTGTCATTGGCCTCTAGGTTTTAACAAATGAATTTGGCTTTTTTCCGTAAGTTAGTAAGGGCCAAGTCCTCAGGGATTTTGGAACAGCAGCCTCTTGCTCCCTTATATATTTCTACCCTTTCATCTGTCCCACATAACTTTTAATTTCCTCTGTCCCTTCTTTAATGGAAATATGAACTTAAAGAGAAGAACCATGTGTTTTGCATTAAGAGTTGAGCACATATGTAGGAAACAAACCTGAGCAAAATTAATATAGGTGACATAGTCTTACCAAAGCAGCATATTGTGTCTGAAAGTCTGAACTGCTAGTCTGGAGATTTTGGTTCAATTCAAGTTTTTATTAGCTGGTAACCTTGATTATGTTATTTAATCTGAGTCACAAAACATGTATAAAAGGGCAACATCATGTGACTTGCCTGTTTTATAGAGTTTTTGTATGGTGCAATTGAGAAGACACTGAAAACAAAACAATCATTAGGAAATTGTAAGGTACTGTCCTTAATATTGGTTCACCAAGCATTTGTTGAACACCTACTCTGTGCCAGGTACTATACTGGGATTACAACAGTAGGTGATGCAGAGTCTTTTCCTTTCTAAGCTGGCAGTCCTTATATTTGGTAGATGGAGAAGGATGTAGATGTGTAATTAGGAAAGTACAGGGCAGTAGATAAGATGCAGTAGTCAGGGCCTTTGCAGGGCAAAGTCAGGGCAGGGTGGTGGTCGCTGCTGCCTCTTTGGCACAGTGCTGGCGTGGGGAGGAGGGGCCTGGCAGGAAGTGGGCTTGACAGAGTCAGGGACCCGATGAAGTGATGAAGGGCCTTGTATGCTAAGGAGGTTTAGCAGTTTGGACTTCATTTTCTAGGCTTGCGTTTCTCAGCATGTTGTCTATGAAACACTTCTGTGATTGTAAGTAGGTGTTACGGGGCCTTGGGGAAGGAGGGTGGTATTTCTTGGCCAAATGTTATGTACATGTTATTATTGGAATTATCAGAGCTCTGTAATGCCACATTGTATTGTGTGACTATGGAGGGTGAGGTTCGGTGGCTATAGCTTGCAGTAGTATTTTCCAAACATCATTGATTATAGAAGTTTTTTTTCCTGAGGATGTCTAGGGTTACGTTCCAAGGCACAATTTAGGGAAATGCTATCTGCATTGGGGAAGTACTGGGAAATTTTAAGCTGGGACATGGGACGTAGTTGGATTGTTAATTGTCAAAAACTCTGGCAGCAGTGGGTGAAATGTCTTAGAAGACGATGTGGAGTCAGAGACACTTGGGGAGGCTGTTGTCAAGAAGCCAAGTGGTAAGTGAGTCTGAAGTAGCATTGAGGAGCAGTAGGGGCAGATTTCAGGGTTATTTAGGGGGTAGATTTAGTGGAACTTTGAAGACCGATCACATGGAAGGTGGAGTTTAGGACAGTGGAACGAGAAGACTAGGTTGATGTCCAGGTTTTTGGCATACTGACCAGAACTCATGGAGATAAGGAATTCAGAATGGGGGAGTAGATTGCCAGCTCATTTATTTAGGAAGGCTTGTTTAAAATGTGTCCCATTTCTGAAACTAATGTGCTTTGGCTTTGAGCACAAATCTGAGTTCACTTTAGGGTACACAGTAAACTATAAAAATAAAAGTCTGTTTAAATAATTCATGGTTTTTATTGTCTTTTTCAGTTGGGGCCTAGTCAGACTTTCGAAGCTGGGTCAGTTCAAGATGTCGTGGCTATGGAAGAGGGCACAGGTGTCTTTCCCTCAGAACCGATGCTCTGCAGTGAGTCGGTGGATGGGCAGGTGCCACATTCATTAGAGATCCTGTATCAGTCAGCGGACTGTTCTAATGCCAACGACGCCTTGATAGTATCGGTACATCTTCTCATGTTGGAGGCAGGTTACATACCTCAGGTAAGACTACAGGCAGAAATCAAACCTCTTGTTAGGGTTTCAGTTTCCTATCGGGAACACGGGCGTATTGATAAACATCACTAGAGTATTGTGGGTTTCTAGATGTCTATATTAAAGACGAAAGATTATGGATGATAATTTGTAGTAAACTGGTCAGAGTGTGGGATGGGCATGTCTAGATGGTTGACTCATTCGATTTTTATGTTAATGGCTCTGAATTGCTAGAAATCTAGTAAGATTCAGTTAGGAAGAGGGACATTGTTTCATTCATTCATTCATTCTCCGTTTGGTAAGTATCTACCAGTGACAGGTGCAGTGCTTTGTCCCTGCTGTCAGTCTGCTTATAGTCTAGGAGTGGGAGAGAGAGACAGTCTACAGTCTGTCATACTGAATTGGTGAAATTCTAGGAGAGATGCCTATGTACATGGGATGCCAGAGAATCATGGAGGAGAACAGTTAGTTTTTTCTCCAACCTTGGTATGCCAAAGAATTCTAGGGGATCTTACTAATGCAGATTCTGATGTGTTCATTTTATTTATTTTTAAATTTTATTTATTTGAGAGAGACAGCATGAGCAGAGAGAGGGAGAAGCAGACACACTGCTGAGCAGGGAGCCTGATGTGAGGCTCAGTCCTAGGACCTGGGGATCATGACCTGAGCTGAAGACAGACACTTAACCTGCAGATTCTGATTTAATAAGTTTAGGGTGAAGCCTGAGACTCTGCAGCCATGTTATGAGTAACAGAGATGTAGAGCAATTCAGTGACCATTGTGTCCCCACAACATGCCATGCCCTGAGTCAGGAGTTAGGATATAAAGGTACTGGGATAAGTCCTTGTTCCCAAGGAGTCCGTAAGTTGGGGAGAGAAATAAAAAGAAAATCATGATGTATTATAACATAGTAGAATTGTATAACAATAGAAATATGAACGGAATGTTAGGGGATAAAAGAGAATGACAAACAGGATTTTTTTTAAATAAAAAAGGCCTCACAAACAAAATGGTAATTGAGCTATGGGTCTTGAATAATGATATGGCTTTGCTGGGCAGAAAAGTGAGTCTTTGAAGAGAGAAATCAATCCCTGTTTCTGGTGTTATTATATCTACTTGAACAAATGTTTTGATGGAGGATAATATATCATAATATTTTCTGTCAAAATTTTATTAACGACAATAGTAATGACTTGATAAATTTTCTTAAGGGGGACCATATGGAGTGGTTATTTCCAGACACGTTAGGGGCCTCTTGGGTTTTTAGTCTTTTTGAGAGTAACACTTTTCCTCCTTGTTTGTTTCTCTGTGGTTTCACTCCCCAGGGGAGCGAGGCTAAAGCCCTGGCCATGCCCGAGCACTGGAAGTCGGGCGGCGTGTACAAGCTGCACTACACGCATCCTCTCTGCCAGGGCGGCTCTGCTGCGCTCACCGGCGTGCCTTTGGGAGCCCTCGTTGTCATAAACGGTAAGTGGGTGGCCAGCTCTCGGTGGTCAGTTTACCAGAGCTGACCTGTTCCTCTCCAGACGTCATCTAGCTGCTTCGGCGATTGGTGCTCACGGCCTAGTCGAGTCTTTCCCAGCTCTGCTTAGTCCCTGGGCCGCCCATCACACGAGTCGGAAAGGTGATGGACGACTGGGCTGATGTTCTGGCGGCAGACTTCTGTGTCAGGGCAGCCGTAGCTGTTGGCTGTCTTCATCTTGTGATGTTTTTGCTCCCAGGGGTGTGGTGATCATCGGAGTGAGAGGATCTCTTACATATGAGCTTTTTATGCTGTGGGTGACTTTTTTATGTTTATTTTTTTTTGATCAACATCTGGAACTGAGCTATGGTAAGAGGTGAGATTGGGTGGGGTCGCTTTTTATCCTGTTTGGTGTGTCTGAACAGTAATGCATAGACACGTGGCTGAGCACTGCCTGTGTGTGTGTGTGCGCGCGCGTGTGTGCGCGCGCGTGTGTGCGCGCACGCGCGCTCGCTCCCCAACCCATGCCGCAGGAAAGTCACCAAGTAGTTGCTTTCTCTACATCTTTTTCCTATTGGCAGTTTCACCAGGATGGCAGTCTGTTCTATTTCTGTATTTCATTTTAACTCAGACGCCACCCACAAGTCCATAGGTCTGCCAGTGGTCCGTGGAATAGTCCCCATTATCACGCATTCCAGAGAGCCAGTAGAGTGACTAGAATCTTTCTATTCTGCTGTCTTTTGATTTTTGAGATTTATCCTTTTAGTTAGAAAATGTAGTGTGATGAGATTGGAATGACTGCATTTTTGATTTTTCAGGTCAGCTTGCCTTTTGTGGAGCAAAGGCCCTTGCTTTGATGTGCCTTAGCCCTGAGGTCTTAGCAGCTGCTGGTTCTGCGGAGGTTGGGGGGAGGAGGCCTGGTGGGGCCCGAATTAGCACTCGAACCTTGAGCCGCACCATGTTTGCCTGTTGCATTTATTGAGGTCCCTTGTAGAATTTTTTTTGAAAAATACTTGTTCTGCAAAAGTTATTTATTTTTTTTAAGATTTCATTTATTTATTTGATAGAGATCACAAGTAGGCAGAGAGGCAGGCAGAAAGAGAGGAGGAAGCAGCTCCCCACTGAGCAGGGAGCCCGATGCGGGCCTCAATCCCAGGACCCTGAGATCATGACCTGAGCCGAAGGCAGAGGCTTTAACCCACTGAGCCACCCAGGCGCCCTGCAAAAGTTTATTTTGAAACCACCATCCTACCCTGTCTTGATCTTTGAAATGAAAGATCGATCTAGGTCCCCTGTGATGTGATTTCTGCTACTTCCCTTTAATCACTAGATTCTTTGAAATGCTCCTTTTAAGTCTCAGATTTCGACAGCATTAATGGCTTTGGTGGTGGTATTCCACGTTTGTCAGGATGTGGCTGTCTGATGCAGGACTAGCCATGTCTACTCGGTGTTCATCCCAGTGTGCCTGTGAAATGTCCAGTTGGCCGTTCTTACACACGCAGGGGTGACCGTCTCTGCCTCTCCCAGTTGCTCTGCTCCATCATGTTGTAACTCGCAAGGCTGAAGCTACCCGGTAGTGACCGTGAGGTGGTCATTTTGCCTCCATTTCTTGCAAAAGCACTTTAACATGTACAATAGCCTCTGTTCACTGGTTTCAGGATACGTAGCATAAAGAGAATGGCTGCTAGGTCTCTCTCGATGGTTTATTAGTTTCTGTTATCTTGTTCTTTTACTGTTCTCGGCACATGGGCTGCTCGCAGACGTGGCAGCCAGCCATTCCAGGCTTGATTCTTTGAGAAGGAGCAGTGTATCCTTAAGTCTTTCCTTCACCCAGGACCTCTTGCTCAGTGCACATGTGCGTAAGCACAGCCTGGGATCTTTCATGGAATGAGATGAAATGCGCCTTTGTATGTATGGTTGAAATTGAACCCTCTGGTGATGTCAAGAATAGTGGTTCTTTGGGTCCAGAGAGAGATGATGTGAAAACTAACAGGATTCTTTTAATAAACAAGGGAAGACTCCTTGCCAAGGGTTAAATAAAAAAATAAGTGGAGTTTTTAATGACCTTGTTAGAAATAATGATTTTATTATGTTTAACTGTCTCCTGTTAAACTTGCTGCATATCTTTCAATTACTAATAAGCTGTTGTTGGTAATACATAGTGGATTTTATATAAAGGGTGCATACTTCAGTTTTTAAAGGTGTTTTAGAATAATTTATTTAATGTGGTGGCAGGTTTACACTTTGCTGTGAGGGAAGGAGATAAACGTAGAGCAGTTTGCTTTCTGTATGTGTCCTTCGTATGTTGGGGCAGGGCAATGCAAGCCCATGTTAAAACATGAAGGCCATTGGTGAACTGACAAGAGTAATTTGTCTCTCTTTTGCTTATTTACAGCTACACTAAAGATCAACAATGAGCTCAGAAGTGTGAAAAGATTGCAGCTGCTGCCAGAATCATTTGTTTGCAAAGCAGAACCAGGTAAGAAAAGCATGATTGAACTTTGGGGATGAAGCTTTGAGAGGTTCACTTTAGAAAACTGAAAGGTGATATCTGAAAGACCGAAAACTTCTGAATGAGATTAAAGCAAACTTAAGACCTGTTGCAGAGTGTCTGTTTCTTTCCTGCTTTTCTTAGGGTCTTGGAGGGCTAGATTGTACATATATTACCATTATGGAATGACACTAGTATGTAATTCATCCCATGCTATACCGATGCCTCCTAATTTCTGAATTAATCTGAATTTTTCCAGCATTGTATTTAACCAGTGTGGAGAAGATCTGTGTTTTGTGGAAACCATACAGTGCACCTTCATTGTTGAAGATTATTGGAGGAAAAACTGTTCAGAATTATTAGCTTCAGCTGACATAGATGTGGTAGCCATTTGATGAGATTGGAACTTCAGAAGTTTACATTCTAGACATGGTTTTGCTTATATTCTATAAGGTTATTAGTAAATGTAGAGACAAATTTTCCTTTGTATTTTTTTCAATTAAATCCAAAGTATGAGAAGCAGGTAGGCAGTTGAAGGAAAGGAGATGGGTGGAGAAGGGAACTCACGTCTTTAAGTGCTAGCTTTGTGCTTGACATGCACCTTGACAGACGCCATTCCATTTCGTCTTCCTAGGAAACTCAGGAGGGTTTTACAATCCACCCGTGGCATGGAGTGGTGCCGGGGGGTGAAGGCATTGATAGCCCTGTCTTCGAGGGAAGGCTACCTACATCTGGGTCTTTGCTTGAAGGCCTAGAGACTTTCTCTTGTTAGTTCCCTGAAGACAGCAGGCCCTGAGGTCCATGAACTTGCACAGACCAAAACTGATGGGACGTCTGGATGCATATATATAATGGTCTCTGAACATTTATTGTCACGCTAGACCAGTGTTTTCTTAGCCCTCTTTGCATTATCAGTCCCCTCAGGAGCCTTTGTACAAAATTCATCCCCCACCCATTCTCTTCCTGTGAAATTTTAATACCATAGGTACAGTGTATTTTCATTTGTGTACTGTGGCTCTTTGGAGGGTCACAAAGCAGTGGTATAGCTAGGGTTTTGTTTTATCTGCCCTCTAAGAACCAGTTTTTGTCCCATTGTGGGCGACACTGCCCCTGATGAGGGTACATGAACCAGACTGATAAATCTGTAAAGATGGTCTTACTGATGGGTTCAGAAAAACTTGAAATTCTTTGGCCACGACACTTTAGTCCTCTTGACACTAGGGAGGACCTGCTATGCAGAGCAGAAATACTCTACGCTCCACAGTAGTAGAGGTTATTATGCCCATTTTACAGATTAGGAGATAGGTCTAGAGAAGGTTAGATTTAAGGTCACAGAGCTAATAAATGGTGGAATTTAGGATTGGAATAGATTTGACTTCTAAGCCTATTTGTTTTTTTTAAAGATTTTATTTATTTGAGAGGAGAGAAAGAGCATAAGAGGGGAGGGTCAGAGGGAGAAGCAGACTCCCTGCTGAGCAGGGTGCCCAACATGGGACTCGATCCTAGGACCCTGGGATCATGACCTGAGCTGAAGGCAGACGTTTAACCGACTAAGCCACCCAGGTGCCCTTCCTAAGCCTATTGTTTAAAGATAACTTTTATAGGAATATAGCTCAGATTCACATTGCTTATCTGGTTTCTGTTAAAATGAAGAGGAAGTAGGGGTGCCTGGTGGCTCAGTTGTTAAGTGTCTGCCTTAGGCTCAGGCCATGATCACAGGGTCCTGGGATCGAGCCCCGCATCGGGCTCCCTGCTCAGCAGGAAGCCTGCCTCTCCCTCTCTCACTCCCATTACTTATGTTGTCTCTCTTGCTGTCTCTGTCTTGTCAAATAAATAAAATCTTAAAAAAAAAAAAGGGGGAGGAAGTAAATTAATTCTGTTCTATTATAGTAAGTTTATGGACAGTATTAACTAAATATTTTTAATATAGTACTTTTATGTTGGGTAGGGTTATAAAATGGTGCCCATTTGACAAGTTATTTTGATTACTTTTTACTGTGGTTTGTAGTACAGTATCTAATATATACTTATGAATAAATTCCTGATTACTTTTATAATCGATACTGAAGGAAAAAGCTTGTTTAAAAAAAGTTAGTTTTCATACTTCAAAGAAGGTCATGAACCAAATTGATTTTTAAATATCTTGACATTTGATTTCAGGTCGATTGTAGTTCATGCAACGAAGATATCAGACAACTCATAAAGAGTGTTTTATTTCTCATAGATAGTGAAGCGTACCGTCTTACAGGATGGGGAGGGAGCACGTGTATACTGATGATCTGTAAATCACCTAGCCCTGTGCACCGACCTTTAAATTTTAACCCCTCTTTGGTCCACTGGTGGTATCTCCTTTAAATAGGTGAGCAAACAGGCGTGGCTCAGGGCGTTTGGTGCCTGGTGGAGCTGCACTGGAACTGCGGTGGGAACTTGGGTGGCGTTTGGCCGGGCTTCCCGTGCTGCAGTGTATGTACAGGTGAATCATCCAGGGATCTTAGGAAAATGTCTGTTCTGGTATGAAAATGTGGGTCTGTGGTAGGGCCCGAGATTCAGCTTTGCTCCTGAACAGTTTCCAGGGGATGGCCATTCTGGCGATCCCGGACCCACACCGTGCAGTGGCCTAAATGAATGCATTGGAGCCAGACTTGGGTGTGTCTCCTGCTCTGCTGCTTACTGTGAAGCCTTGAGGGGCTTGCAGTATCTGGCCTGTTTTTAAAATGGGAGTCAGAGTATTTGCCCCCTACTTCGGGAGAAGTACTGATGTGAAAGAGACTTGAAGAATGCTTAACACAGTTTCCGACACCTGGTCCTCACGTGACAGATAGTGTTCTCCTTCTGCTGGGACCTGAAGAGCGGTCCCCCACTGGACTCTCGCAGTGCCTGGACAGTTGGGCAGGTGCTCAGGAAATCATGTTGTGTCTACAGTTCTCATCCCACAGTTTTTCCTACTGTAATTGTAGCCTGTGAGCTCTATAGGTTGCCTGTAGCTCTATTTGAAACTGTGAGATTTTTAGCTTTATATCTAAGATTTAGTTTTCAGAGCCACACACTATATATTTCTTCATCTACTAGAGACTTTGGTTCATGTCTGTCTCTGTAGGAATTATTTGTGAAAATTTACCACTTTGATTTGGCAGAAGTAGAGGATATCATTTCAGGTTTTGCCACTTGATTTTGTGTTTTGATTTTTCATTAAAAATACATTTTAGGGGAAAGTGTAGCCAAGATATACAAAGATCTTCAGAAGCTCTCTCGTCTCTTCAAAGACCAGCTGGTGTATCCTCTTCTGGCTTTTACCCGACAAGGTGAGATGATAAATAATCCTAGGTCAGTTGGCTACGATAACAGCAGAAGTTTGCGTTCTAAGCTTGTGACTCTGACACAGGACTCTGCCTCTTTTCTCCTCCTAGTGAAATTCTGATCTTTTAAAACTAAGCTTTATGTTAATTCCGTAATGTTATTTACTTCCTTTCTGTATTTCCTCAGCATTTTGTGCATCTCTATTGTAGCCCATCTTCCACTCTGTCATAATTGTTAACATAGTTCTTTCCACCTGAGGTTTTAAATATCTTGAAAGCAGGGAATAGGTCTTGTCCACTTTTGTGTTCTCATGGCCTAACACAGGGTCTGGTCCATAATAGGTGTTCAGTAAATACTAAATAATGGATAGCCTGTAAATTGGGTCTTAAGTTTTTTTAAACATGATTTATTGGGGTTCTGTGCTAGGTACTGTGGGTATTTCACCTGCATTCTTTTTTTTTTTTTTGCATTCTTATTTAATGCTTACAGCTTTGAAGGAGATTTTAGTCTCATTTTATAGGTGATGAAACTATTTTTGTGAGGTTTATAATTCATTCAGAATTCTTATATTAGCGAACTCTTATTTTTGTTATAGTAAAAAATAGTTTAAAATCTCAGTGACTTAAAGCAAACAACTTACTCTTCTCACTCATGTACATGTTGTGTGGGGGTTAGCTGTGGCTGAAGGAGTAGTCCTTCTCCAGGACATGCTGTTGTAGCAGAGGGAAAAGAAGGCCGGTGGCCCAGCCATGTGTTGCTTCTTCAAGCTTTTGCTTGGAGGTGATATGCCACTTGCACTCACATTTCACTGCACAGAACCAATCAAAATGGCCAAGCCTGATGGCAGTGCAGTGAGAAAGTGTACTTGGAGGCTGGAAAATGAGAATCCTAATCTACTACAATCCTTTAGCTGGAAAATAACTTCAGATATATACAAATAGATATGTGGCTTTCAT
Organism: Ailurus styani; assembly: GCA_002007465.1. Classification (NCBI taxonomy): domain Eukaryota; kingdom Metazoa; phylum Chordata; class Mammalia; order Carnivora; family Ailuridae; genus Ailurus; species Ailurus styani. The sequence goes on from LNAC01000075.1 coordinate 91,474, forward strand.
TTGCTATCTGTATATTGAGATATTTTAGGTCTCTTGTTGCATGAGCCAACGCTGCTGTTACCATAGTTTTCTTCTTTAGGTGGTGGTAATGGAAGAGAAAAATCTGAATTTTTAAACCCTTTATTGGATTTCGATTATCTTTGCTAGTGGAGAACAGTATCACATCTATTTAAAGGAGCGAATACTAAATCATTTTCATTTGACTTTGGAAGATGTTGTTATTTTCCCTCTTTGGCTTGCTTCTGAAATTTATCTACTTCCCTGTTTTCTAGCCTGCTAGACTGCAAATAATCGTACTTGCTAACAGTTGAATGTTGGTTCTAAGCACTCTGTATGTATCCACACATTTAATTCTCAGGGAGGTAGGCAGTACTATTCACCCATCTTACAGATTAGGAAGTTAAATTACAGTTTAACTTGTCCAAGGCACACAGCTAATAAGTGGCAGCATTAGGAACTAGTTATAAAAACCAACATCCATTTTCTGTAGTTGAATAGAGAAGTTTTTGTTGCATTGACTATTGCTTGAAACAGGGGAGGCCATTGGCTAACATTTAGAAGTTGTCAAAGTTATTCATTTGGTCTGTATTAAAAAGTGTCTCTCCACTAAAACATAGAGGGAATAAGGGACTTAGTAGTAGCCATCTGATTGACCTGAGGTTAAAAGTTTGTTGTAGGTGTTACATACTTGGGTAATGGAGACTACCCTCTGATTTGTCACTTAGGAACAAGTTGGTAACTGTTAAATATGTGGGGAAAGCTAGATGTTCTTTACTCAGTGATACCTGTTCTTTTTTTCTTTATAGCACTGAACCTACCAGATGTATTTGGGTTAGTAGTCCTTCCTTTGGAGCTGAAGCTGCGGATCTTCCGACTTTTGGATGTTCGTTCCGTTCTTTCTTTGTCTGCAGTTTGTCGTGACCTCCTTATTGCTTCAAATGACCCGCTGCTGTGGAGATGTTTGTATCTGCGGGATTTTCGAGGTGATCGTTACGATGACATGTTAATCTCTTACTGAGGTCTTAATTATTTTAGCTAACCAAAAGTTTTTAGTTGTAGGCTTTTTTTTTTTTAAGAGTTGCAAATAATCATAATCTATAGCCTTATTGGAAGGAGATTCTAAGCCTCATATACTTTTGCCTATATCCTGAAAATTCTTCCCAGTCTTTTTTGTGTTCTCCATAACACAAGAACCCAGTAGACGAAGTAGAATATTTCAGGATAGAAAAATTTCAGGTTTGTTCTTTCTTTTTAGACCATCCTCTGTATGTGACTTAGCAGTCTGGTGCATTTCTAAACTCCCATGGTTGTGACCATGTGTACAAGTTAAGAGAGCCCTGCTTGGTTCCCTTGTGGCATGGGGCTCAGAAAGCTTTATTTCCATATAGTCTCATTTATGGTGACCTGGTGATCATTGCAGAAGTGATGACAGTGGAACTCGGGGTGGGGAGAAGTTACCCCAAATGTAAAAGCCCTTTGTGTGGTGTATCAAGATTTCCAGATACAAACCTGGAAGCCTAATTGTGGAATTTCTTTTGTTTGTGTCCGTGTTTTTGTTTTTGTTTTTAAAGTGGTATGACCCTAAGGTGGGTTATGAAATCAGTGAAATCGGTTATTAAAAAAACTTTTTATATATAGGTATATTACTGCATTGTGATGTAAAAAATATTTGTGGTTCACATCAAGAAAGTGTGAATGATGGTGCTATGTGTAACATACCCTCTTGGCAACTGTAAAAATCTAGCAGGTAGATCCCCTTCCTTCTTTTCTGTACTGAGAATATTATGTAGAGTCATTTGGATTGTTAAAAAAGTTTTTTTTTTTTCTTTAAAACCTCAAAATGTAAGAAGTAAAAGACCTGGTTTTTCCTTGTCCTCCTCCTTGATTCCTAAGGTCCTACATTATTTATGTCCCTGAATTCAGAGTTCAAAATATCATTTTGTGCCAGGAAGCAGCAAGTATCATCTCAAATTAAAAAAATTATAGTCAAAAAGAAAAGATAAAATAACCAAAGTATATAGAAGAGCCAACTGAAAAACAGGCTGTGATAAAAATAGGCAAAAAAGCCCTTTTACATACATTCTCAAATTCAGATATAAAATGCAGTCAGTCTCTATCTCATTTCCAGATTGTGGTCCATAAGCTGAGGGTTCAGATTTCATAATAAATTTTCCCATGGACATAATGTTATGGGACTGGAACTTTTATAAAATCTTCCTTCCATGCTCGTGTAATAGCTTCCTGGGAAGACATCTCTTTTATCTAAACTCCTTGTTAGACTTAAAGTTGAACGGGTTCCTCTTTCCTCATTTCAACATATTTCAAGTAAATAAGTATACTAAAAAATACTTAGTTATCCTGGTCATACTTGTACGAGTTGTGAGAAGATAAACCCAGATATGGACAAAAACTCGAAGTCAGCTTTCCCTCCAGTAATGACGGGCTGGGATGCGCACGCAGAGATTGTCAGCCAGTCAGTGTCGCAGAGACTCGGGTTAGAAGGAGTAGATGAGACCGGGGAAGGAGGTGCAGTGAGGGACAGCTGGGCCAGGAAGAGCGGCCCGCGGGCCTCCGTGTTCCCCAGGGCATCCGCGCTTGGACTTCCCGCGAGCAGGGAACGGCCACAGTTGCCTTCAGCCAGCAAGAGTGATTTGAGTCAGGTGCAAGGATAGGTCCTACAGTGTATGGTAAACAAATGATTTGTATTCCTTTTTGTGCTTCGTGTGTGAGCTTCAGTTTCCTTAGGACAAAAGCAAAAGTGCTGTTTTTTGCTGGGTGCATGAAGCATTTTAAATCCTTATTTATTTTTTTTTGTAGATGGTACTGTTAGAGCTCGAGACACAGATTGGAAAGAAGTAGGTATTACTATCAAGGCTAATGTTAATATAAACACAAATAACTAGTGAGTTAATACGTTAAAGGCATATTAGCACTTCTGTTATGTGATGAAATCTGCTTTTTATTAAACTTACTGCTAATTTTCAGTAAACGAAAGTGTTTAACTTTTATCTTAAAAGACTCAGTCCTTATTTTCTTAATTATATCGGAAAAGAAATATTACTGCAATGATTGTTTTTCACCTTTACTTAATATAAAATGTTCTCTCTTCTGTTGCAAAAAATGTTGAGTTTCTGTGTTGGAGTAGTCTGAGCTGTTCAGCTCATTAGACTCGTGTGCTATGAAAAGAATAACTTGTTTGACCTGCAGACACCTACTGTACAAGACGTGGGTAGGATTCAGAGACACTGGGGGGGCGCTAGAGAGGGGTTCTCCGCTGTGTCCTCCGCTCACAGCAGTGCTCTTTAGGAAGATGTGCCAGTCTCTGGAGTTGGCATCTCTTTTGTTGCAGTTTAAGTTGAGATACATTAGCAACATGGTTTAGATGAAAAAGTGTATTTAAATACTGTCCTCCCTCCCCCCAGGACCTTAACTCTGTATTTTGTGGCATGGTGTTCTCAACGGATATTTAAATTTTCCACTTTCAAGAAAAGCTAACCTAAAATTACTTATGAGTCCGAGAGCTCTAGACTGCAGTCTTGGAAGTACGTGTCACTCAGTAATCCTTCCTTGGGATTGTTTCTCCAAGGCGACACAGTTGCTCAGGTGCAGTGTGGTTGGAGTACACTTTGTTTGGCCTTGTCTTCACAGCTCCTGGCTTATTAGTGCAGATGGAAACTGGTAAAAGTTCTCTGTGTGCACCATTTCCTTTGTCTGCTCCAGAGTGCGGGAAAAGGAAAAGTGTAGAGAGAGCAGTGGAAGCAAATTGGAACTTTGGGGAAACATCCAGATCACTTACCATATCTCGTTCTTGTGTTTCTACAGCTGTACAGGAAGAGGTACAAACAAAGAAAAGAAGCTCAGAGAGGGCGCCATGTGTTGTTCCCGCCATCGTCGCCCCACCCCATCCCGTTCGGCCCCAGCCCCTGGCACCCCAGGCCTTTTCCTCCCAGCTCTCTCCTTCCTCCAGGAATTATTGGTGGAGAATATGATGAAAGATTAACACTTCCCTTTGTTGGGGATCCCATCAATTCACTCATCCCTGGGCCCGGGGAGACACCAGGCCAGTTCCCTCCACTCAGACCACGTTTTGATCCAATTGGCCCACTTCCAGGACCTAACCCCCCCACCTTGCCAGGGCGAGGTGGCCCGAATGACAGATTTCCCCTAAGGCCCACCAGGGGTTGGCCAACCGATGGCTGGCTGCCATTCATGCGATAGATTTGTAATCTCACTTCTGGAGCTTGTTTGGTTTTTCGTTTTTAAAACCACAGATGTTATCTTGTTGGGGTACGGATCTCTAGTATTTTCTGATTGTGATGCTGAGGAATGCACTCACAGTGGCCTTTCAGTAGATATGCTTAAAGCTCCAGGGGTGGTAGGGCCCCAAGGGTCCTGTATGACTGGCTTGGCCTTGGAAATAGTTGGCTACTGACCTCCCCCCTCTGAGTTCCCCTCTTCGAGTGAAGGTTGTTCACTGATAAATGTTCTGCACTGGATTAAAAAAAAGTATATATCACGTGGCAGTCTTAATTTTTATTACAGAAAGATAGAGAATACTCAGAACAGCTTCACAACATTGCTTGGAGGTTTCAGAATGATCAGAGAACGAACCTATTCAGTGTCATCAGATTGTGGCAGAGGATTTTATAAAAATTAATTTTCAGTGGCACCTTTTCTTCAAACAAAATCGTTTGCAGAGCCTGATTTATGAAATGAATAAAAGCCAAGCTAGTTCGGTTGAACTGGACTTGGGGTGGGTGCTTTGGACACCCACCTGCTCAGTCACCTCTCTCTGCAGCTCTTTCTCAGGTTCTCTGGTGAAACTTCTGGGCTCTGCAGCAGCATTTCTTGACAACTGTTAGGTTATAAAGACTCCTGTTTCTGGCTTCTTCTGGAGTGGAGTTACGATTTTTTCCTTGTGTTTGGAACATTTGGTGCCTAATTTGTAATCTGAGTAGATGACAGCTTCTAACATCAGTTTCACTGCTTTGAGTGCTGGTCAAGTACTTGTTTTCAAAGATAATCTCTTATTATTTGAAGAACATTTTGCTTTTAAGATTTAAAATACACAAAATTCAGGATTCGTATTACAAGAAAAAGACCAAACACAAACGTCTTATCGTACAACTATACAAACATGCTATAGTGACAAATGAAAATCTGAATCACAGCACAGGAATAAAACACTATTAGTATTTGCAGACAATATTTAGAAATATTGTCAATGTCTTCCTGCTTTTTAAAAAATCTGTTTTGCATATAAGGAAATGGCTTGGAATGTTCTATGCTGCAAGAATATTTTGAGTTCTACATACACGTGAAAATATTTTTTTTTTTTTGCTACACATATAGTTTTTATTTCCATCACAGTGAAGAAAATTCAGTCAATAATAGGATTTTCTGGAGGCCATGCCACCTTTAATAGCTTAGTGTATATAGGCAAAGGATTGGGGCTTTGACATTTCTTTCTGTGGTATTTTGTGGTAGCTGAGGTCTAGGACAGCTTTTAAAAAAATAAGTGTCCACTAGATGCAATGTGGCTTTAATTGGGTCTAGGCTCGAGAATTACCTGAAGCTTTGGTGGGTCCACGTATACCCTTCTCTATCTCTACACCTCTCTTTGGCCATCTGTGGTGGTAGGCTGCTGTGTGTGTGTGTGTGTGTGTGTGTGTGTGTGTGTGGCAGGAGAACATAGTGATGACCAGAAGCACCAAATACTATAAAACAATGAGTTTGCAAAATGCAGTGGTTTTCGAAAGGTCCTCAAGAGGTCCACGAATGGTGCTGGTGTCCCGTGGCTGCAGGGGCTCCTCTCCCTCCGACACCTCACCTCCGACTTCCCGGCCAACGTGACGGAGCTTAGTTGAGCATATTGGCGGTGTGCCATATGCCTAGATTTGCAGTCCTCGAACAGCAGTTTATTCTAAATTCTTAAACCAGCCTCAAAGCTTTTCCTCTTGAATAGCTAAATTTATAGTTTAGAAGCTTGTAAAATCCGGCATTCTTTTCATTCAGCTGAAACTGTGGAGCCCTATGTATTGCTGGTGGGTCATGAGGGTGAGATCATGGTTTGGCGGTGGCACATGCACCATGTGACTTTCTGACATCACTTCAATCAAACTGGAATGGAGGTGGGATAGCGTTGAGCGCCACAGGAAGGGTTTCGGTAAGACGCGGTTCTTCAGAGACTTGGAGCCCTAATGACTTTCTGTGGCCCCATATTTTCCTCCTACCGTTAATTTTACTAACAAGCTCGCTCTTTCTCTCCCCTTTCTCTCTCTCTCTCTCTCTTAAACTTAGTTTTATTTTTTTCTTAAGAATATATCCATTTGAGGGCGCCTGGGTGGCTCAGTGGTTAAAGCCGCTGCCTTCGGCTCAGGTCATGATCCCAGGGTCCTGGGATCGAGGCCCACGTCGGGCTCTCTGCTCAGCAGGGAGCCTGCTTCCTTCTCTCTCCTCTCTCTCTGCCTGCCTCTCTGCCGACTTGTNCTCTCTTAAACTTAGTTTTATTTTTTTCTTAAGAATATATCCATTTGAGAGAGCACAGGCAGGTGGAGGGGCAGAGGGGGAGGGAGAAGCAGCAGGCTCCCTGCTGAGCAAGAAGCCTGACATGGGGCTCGATCCCAGGACTCCAGGATCATTACCCGAGCCAAAGGCAGACAACTGACTGAGCCACCCAGGAGTGCCCCCTCCCCTTCTCTTTATAAATGGAAGATACGGTTTGGCATGGCTGGACGTCAAATCACGGCAGGTATCCTTTCCTTCCGATGTAAGGTTTTGTGATTCCCTCTGTAAAAATGGTTAATTTTGTCCTCTCACTCTTGCTTGGTGCTCCAGTTCCTGAGATCACTGCTTAGCCTCAGATCTCAGTGATTCTTATTCTGACGGAGCCAGACTATCCTCCCTTTGCTCCTGGTGCTCGGGGCTGGTGCCAAGACTTGCCTTTCTCCTTCCCTGGGCAGTGGCTGCCAAGTGCTCACTTGCTTCTGGCCTAGACTCAACGGAAGACCACAGGTAGCAGAAACTGACACTATGAGAGTTTGGAAATGGGACTCACAAGTGGGAAGACCGATCAATTGGAACACAAACGATGGAAGGCAAAGGGGTATTTAAAGGATTCACACGCATGCATCGTAGAAGGAACATTTCATTTTCGATTGGTTTTCCCTTAAAGGAATGCCACCCTGATTTCAGAAATCATGTCCTGGCCATTCTCCTCTTCCTCTCAGCTGGACGGTCAAGAGAGCTCCGAACCCAGCATCTAAGAGTCCTGGTCTCCTCTGTTTTGTCTGCGGAAACCCAAGGGAGCCTCTGTGTCCTTTCTGCGTTCTGTTTGGTTAATGGACCGATCTAACTTGCTTGTCACCCAAACTTCCAATTCATCTCCAACCAAACCCCAAATGCTGCTTTTTCTTAGAGTCCAAATATTAGACCAAACCTCTGAATTTTATTACTGCGTGGGAGTCGTGATTCAAGAAAAGTGCACTTAGTCCTCCATCTGATTCGGTCACTGCTTGCCTCCACCAGTCTGACTTAACCGGCTTCAGCTCGGACTCTGATCCGCACCCTCTCTCTGGTGCTAAACACACGAAGCAGAACGAGCCACTGACCTGTTCTGTGAAGCTGAATAAAGCACGAGCTGTCTGCTTCCTGGTGCTGGGAGGGGTGGCTTCAAAGGGCCCCGGTGTGCCTGCGAGAGGCCTCCCGCTGGGGCCCGGCTGTCTGCCAGGATCTGCTGGCCCCTGGTGTGTGGTGTGTGGTTTGCATGGGGCCCCTCGGTCTCGGTCTCTGCTGTCTGAACCTTCGTATTGTCCTGGTCTGCTCGCCGCGGCCCCTTCCGACTGGGGCTCACGTTGGCACCTCGTCCCTCTGGCTCCCGGCCCTGGTAGCCCTGTGGCCACCACTGCCCGCCTGGCCACGTGCCCCACGGGGGAGGCCTCCTGGCCCCCCGATTCCGCTCCCATTCCTTTTCAGACTCTGATTCTGTTCCTGGGCAAGGGACTTCCTTGCACTGAGACTCTTAAAGACAGCCTTTTTCTCCATTCTTCACACTCGGTACTAGTTTCCTAAAACATGTCCCGAACACCTATGTGCCAAGCGGTGTGGCCCGTGCTTGATTCACATAGCTCAGCACAAGCTACACCAGCTTGCTTTCCCTGTGAGCTCCTTCCCCTGCTCACTGCAAAGGGAATGTCAGGAGGCATCTCCCGGGGTTTGCTACGGTGTTTGTGACCGTGTGAGTGACGGCCCGTCCTTCCTGCCTCGGCAGGCAGAACATTTGGAGGGAGTGCAGTAATGGTGAGGAGAACACCGAGGGGTAACGGAAGAGAGAGGGTGTGTATATTCGGTGTCCCTGGAAAGCTGAATTTTCACCTGACTAAGCTACAGTACCGCCTTACCATGGCGACGGGAGGAAGACCCGGGTACTTTCTTGCACCGGTGGCAGTGCCCCCTGAGGCTACATCCTTAGTCCCCATTCACTGTGCTCCACCTTAGCACAAACCAAATGTCAAGTTTGTCAAGTTTCAGCCTCACCAAGTCAGCCTGGAGGGACAATGCAAGCCTTCCTTTGGGTCGAAGTTGTGAAACAAAGCAAAACAACACACAACCTTTCAGAACTTCTACAGAGTGACTCCCTTCCTCACTTCTTTTTGTTCTTTCCCATTCAAAAATGTCGCAGCTATGAAAGGTGACGAGTTTGGAAGGAACGTGCGCTAGCCCCTGTGAGCAAACAGTCCATTTTGGGGATCTGTGCTCTTGGCAAGACCACTCTTGGTCTTGATGCTCAAATTTTCCAGTGGGAAAATTGCTTCCAATGTGCTGGTTGTAGTGTTATGTCATGGATCATGTGTGCAGGGTTCTAGAAATCAGGATGCCTGGCCTGATGAAAAAAGTTTGTGCTACTATAGCTGGAGTATCTGGGAGATGGAGCTTGAATGCCGAGATGTTTTTTAGGGACAAGGGACAGATTATAGGGGAGTGGGACTGTTTCAGCCAGGCAGTCCTGTTCATGGAGCCACGAGTTCTGCTGCCCAGAGGAGGGGGTCCCTGGCTGGACGGCATCCGTACCAGTACTGCTGTCACGGCGTGGCCTTCCCGCCCCACTCAGCGTGGGGCTGCTGGGCTGACCTCAGTATGCACGCAAAATACTCGGGGAGACTGACCAATGTATATAGGTCTAGGCCTTACGACCAGACATCCTGACTCCTTCGGTCTGAAATGAAGCTAGGTGTGCCCACACTTCGAGAAACTTTGTCGGGCCTGTGACCCCTCTGTTGTGTGTTTTGGGTTGCATTTTATTAATTGCTAAGTGAGAATCAAGTGAGATTGACTTTTTCCGATCTTAATCTCCCGTGCGGAAGAGTGATGATTGCCTTGGGTGGTTTCTGTGTTCTCGATCTCTCCAAACACGTGGGCTTCATGGTGGTGTTACACCCTGTCCTCTAGAATGTAGCTCCAGGCCAAGGACAAGTTCATTGTTACCTCCCTCTCTCTCCTTCTCTGTCAAGGGAGGGGAAGACATGTCTCAAGGCGCAAAGTAGTCTGTAAGGGGAGAGCGTGGTGGCTATGTTCTAATGTCCTGGGCTCTTTTCAAGCCCAGGAGGCTGGTTCTGGGCACCTACAATGTTTCTAGCACCGGGTGCGTGGTGACTCGGGGCAGCCCTGCACCCCATCTGGGAGGCAGTCTGATGTAGGGAAAGAGCTTTGGGAAGGGAGTGGGGACATTTGCCAGCTCCACGGGGAACTTGTTTTGTCAGATAAGTTTGGGTTAAGCAAGGTGAAAGCTCATTTCTTTACTGCAGGAAGCCCGAGGGCTTTTGACAAGTAATGTGTACTACCAACTTCAAAACAAGAAAGAGAAACAGTGTTTCCTAAACATATTTGACCGTGGGACCCTTTTATAACTGAGTAACCTACCCACGCTTTGCTAGCAACAGCCCCTGGCATGCTGGCCTCGAAGTTCTTGTCACGGCCCTTTCTCAGCCTGAGCCATTGATCCGCGGACTCCTTCTGGCTCCTTCTCTATCCTGGAGGAGGGGACAGCATTCCTGGCGGGAATTCAGAGGTCCTGGTGGTGTAACACAGAGTGGCTGGAGGAGCCCTAACTAGACTCTCTCCTTTGGGAAGTTGAGGGCATTGTCCTTCTCTGGGAACTAGTGAGGATTCATCAAGGAACCTGTGGTCTGCTCTTGGCCGTCCAGTCTGAATGTGAGCAGCTCTTCAAGACTTCCCCTCCATTTCTGTTGTGTTCTGGAAGGCCCCACTTGTCACACGGGATCTGATTTCTTTCCATGGTTCTCAAGATCCCACCGGTGGCCATGTGGGATGGGGTTCAGCCTGGCTGGTCTGAGGGGTGATTTCGAGCCTGGATGGAGCTAGCGTGAGTAGGTAGTAGGTGTCCCTGGCTGGGCTCTTCTTCTGTTTGCAAAACACTGTCAGAAGATTATTGCCTCCAATGTCACTGAGGTCCCAGTGCCTGCACCTGATGGAGGGGAGGCAAGGCCTAGAGGGGGCCTTCACCTGAAGGCAAGCAAAACACTAACAAGAAATGTGAAAACTAGCCATACACAGACATTTCACTTGGTTATCTGAGGCAGGGGAGCAAGCATGTGGGTGGGCAGGGTGATGTGATGCCTTTAGGGCCTGATCTGAGGAACGTGGAGACTCTCAAAGGCCCACCAGTGAGTTGGCTGACGCTGGGATGTCATGGTAAAGGGGCAAGGGGGAACAAGTATACATACTCAGTTCCTGGGTCAAAGGCATTTAGAGAGTATATTCTCAGGCCCTCCATTCTGTTCCCATCAGGAACCAAGGCTGAGAAGGAAGATGAGGCAGGAGAAGGGTGAGTGGAATGGAGCACTCCCCTGTCCCAGCCCGGCCAGGTTAGTCAGAGAACAGACTAGCAAAAGACTTCCTCAGGTTGCGGATGGTTTCAGCCTTGGCCTCATCTTCACTTGGGGTCCCGCGCTGGGAAGCGTCAGATGTGCTGAGGCTGTTAGTCAGGGACTGGGATTTGCTGAAACAGAAAGGCAAGGGAGGTTGGGGGTGACAGGGCCTGGGACACGAGTAGTGAGGGCTTGCCTGGAAGCCGGCTGGGTGAGCCCGTCATCATGAGGATGTGATGACCAGAAACCAGGCATCTCAACACTTACGTGATGCAAAATGCATCACACACAGTCTTTCACCTGTACGGTGGTGATTGGGGTCTCCATTTTTAGGTGCAGAAATCAGGGCTTATACCAGGTAACCCGGGAGTGCCCAAGGCTGACGTTCTGCCCACCAAGCTCCTCCTGTCCTTCTTGGCACTAGCGTGGGAATCAGGAGGCCCGTGTTCTGGACCGTGCTCTGCCACCTGCCCCCTCTGGCCTTGGCAAGTGGCCTGTGGCTCAGGGCCTCCTCACCCTCATTGGTAAAAAGGAGGGCCGGTCGAGCTCACCCTTGGGTATCTTCTCTCCCACTCGGGGCTTCAATTCCCACCTTTTCTCTGAAGCCTTTACTACTGATGCCAGCCTGCCTCGGGATTCTCAGGGTGCCCACTGTTTGAGCCTTGGGGCCAGCCTAGGGCTCGGTGACGGGGCAGTGGAGATGGACGTAACTGGGGCCTTTCTCTCAGGAGGTTCACCCTCTGGTGGGAGTGACACACAGGAAGAAAGGCTGTCAAAGGGCCACAAGCATAAGAAAGCCCCACACAGTCCTGTCATCACCAGAAAACCCAAATCCTCTCCCAAGCAGGGACCATCTTGTACCCCTTGCTTATTCCTCATGGGCCTGGTCCAGAACTAGGTGCAGATTGGAGATCCGATAAACACCTGCTGACTTGAACTGAAACACATCATACTTTAAAGCAATAAATCAGGAGATTTTAGTGATTTTAGCTGAATTACTATAGGGTCAGTACTTACTACCCCAAATTCCAAAGCCCCCGGCTGTCCTGGGATGAGCTGAGTGGGGAGAGGCTGTCTTAGACACATCTATAAATTGCCAGTGGCATTCTAAGCACTTACTGTGCATAAACTCATTTTAACCCTCATAATAACTTTGTAGGGTAAGTACTACTGTCCCCATTTTGCCTGTGAGGAAGTAGAAACAGAGAGGTTGAGTCATGTTTCTGAGGTCATGCAGCTTTTAGGGGAAGAGCTGGGATTTGAAACCAGGTGGTCTGACTCTGGAATCTGTGCTTTCAACCAGGACGCCATATTGCCCGGGGGACCTCTTGCTAATACCTATCAAATTCAAAATGCCTTTCTCCTTGGATCCAACAATAGCCTTGCTGGCATTTTCTCTACAGCTGATCCTACACCCTTGAGAAATAGTGCGTGTGCAAGGTTATTCACTGCAGCCTTCTCTGCAAGAGCAAAGCAAATTTCTGTTTGTGGCGGATGAGTCAGATTATAGTTCAGCTCTGCAGTGGAATACGTACGACGTAGCTGTGAAAAGGAGACATTTTCAGTGAACTGATAGAAGAACTTTAGGATTGTTAAATGTAAAAAGCAAGGAGAATGGGGGTGGATAGTAAGTACTGCCATTTGTAAAAAGCGGGGAAGGGAACCAACATATTTTTCTGTTTGCATGAGGAAACGCTGGAGAAATGCACAAGGAACTAACAAGAGCGGTCACCTCCGGGGAGCAGGGGGCAGGAAGGCACTGGATGGGAATGCGGTGGGAGGAAGGTTTTTCACTGTGTACCTTTCATATTGTTGGTATCTTTTAGATCTCTGGACCACGTGAATGGATGACCCATTCAAACACATATGGTTAGCCCCATCTGTGGACTGGATGCCCTGGGCTCAATCCTAGCTCTTCTGCTCACCAACAGTGGGAACTTTGGCAAGTTCCTCATCTCCTCATTTGTAAAATGTGGATAGTAATAGTTACTAACTGCTAAGCTTGTGAGAATTGAAGAAAAACCCCAATTAGGTGAAGTGCTTGGCCTGTGGTGAGTGGACAAGGGTTGCTGGGGAGTGAGCCTATGCTTATCAACATGAATGCTTGTCACTGAAGGAAGGGAGGGGCTTTCCCAAGAAAAACACATCTGGGACCTCTCTGACCTCGAACTGAGAGAGAGGGGCTTGAGAGGAAAGGGGACGGCCATGTGTGTTGTGATGAGTCGTTTACAAACATGGCATGGCAGCCACAGATCCCCCTGTGCCTGGGGTCTAGCCTTTCACAATGTGGCTTTGCAGGTCCTTCTACCAAGGGTCTCTTTGGCCATGTGAGGTGCTTTGACCAAAAGCATGTGGTGGGATGAAATGACCCTGTGTGCCTTCAAAGCTGGACCTCAAGAGGCCTTGAAACTTCTATTTGTGCTCTTTGGGGATGGAATTCTACCATGTGAGGAGGCGGGGTCCAGCCTGCTGGAGGTTGTGGCCCATCAAAGAGCGGTCCAGCTGACAGCAGATGTGTACGTAAGGCCCTCTTGCACTATCCAGCCCCAGTGAAGATGCCAGATGACTACAGCCTATGAAAGATCCCAGGAGACTAGGGTTGCTAGATTTAGTAAATAAAAATATAGGATACCCAGTTAAATCTGAATTTCAGAAGAAAAACAAGTACTTTTTTAGTATAAGTATAGCCTATGCAATTTTGAGGATATACTTATACTCAAAATTATTCATCACTTGTCTGAAATGCAAACCTAACTGGGCATCCTGTATTTTATCTGGCAACTCTATAGGAGAGACCAGCAGAAGAATCTCCCAGTTGAGTCAAACTCAGCATAAATTGCTGAACCAAAAAATTATGAACAAAGAAAATAGCTGTTTTCTTAAGGTACTATTTCCGGGAGGTTTGTCATGCAGCGAGAGATAACTGGTGTATGTTTATCTGGAGGACGGTGGCGGGAGCTACACTGTACTCTGACCTCCTGAGCCCAGCCAGCCGTGCAAGTTCCATCTTCTAGGCCTCCTACCCATTTAAAATCTGAGCGAGGCCCTTTGTCTCGGAGTTCCTGTCCTGAGTCAGCCCAGCTCTGCCCCCAGCCCAACTCCACCCTCGATGCTGCCCAATCCAGAGCACTTACTTAAGATGAGGGTGAGGCGGTGCTGGCTTCTTGGACTCTTCTCCCTGTTGGGAGACGCTTCGGCCTTGAACTGGGGGCCGGGGCTGGGAGGTGAGGGGGGCGCCTGGCTTGGAAGCCTGGTTTGGAGAAGTGCCACTGGATGCCCGGGACAGCTGCGGAGAGCCTGGTGATCTCTGCTGCTGCGGAGATCCGGATGGGGGGCTCAGGGGCTGCTGTCCTTGCGGGGAGAGCCGCTGCTGGGATGGGCTTCCGGATCGCGCAGGCTGCTGGGTAGGAGTTTGGCGAGGGCCCCCTACAAGGGGAAAGGTAACGACGTTCAAGTTTTCAAGATAAACACGTCTGTGCACAAACACTGCTTCAGGGATGTTCGTTATAGTGTTTTTTATAACAGTGAAAAGCTGAAAACAATATAAATGCCCAGTTGCAGAACTGACCGGAACATTAAGATACATCTATATAATGGAATATGCTGTGGCCATTATATGATGTGGCAGAATCACAGTAAATGACAGAATATTGTTGATAATATGCACTAAATATATGCTGCTGAACAAAAGGGCAGCTTACAAAATAGCACGTACAGGTTTATTCCATTTTAGCACATACGTATGTATGTGGCTCTGTAAAACATAAAGACTAGAATGTTGTCTCCTCAAACCAGTGTGTCTCTAATTTTAATGTGCACACGAATCACCGGGGGATCTTGTCAAAATAAAGATTCTCATACTGTAGGTACAGAGGGATAGTGTTGTGGACTGAACTGTGTCCCACCCCCCCATTCATATTTTGAAGTCCTCACCCTCAAGGTGAGTGTATTTGGAGACAGGGATTTAAAGGAACTGATTATTGTTAAATGATGTCATAAGTGTGGGCCCTAATCCAATAGGGCTGGTGTCCTCAGAAGAGAGACACATGTCAAGGGCCACACAGGGGAAAGGCCACGTGAAGACATAGGGAGAAGGTGCCGTCCACAAGCTATGGAGAGAACTTTTAGCCCTGTTGGCACCTTGGCCTTGGACTTCCAGACTCCAGAGAGGATAAATGTCTTTTGTTGAAGCCACTCCGTCTCTGCTATTTTGTTGTGGAGGCCCACACAGACTGCGACCGGTAGGCTCTGGGGTTCTGCGTCTCTGACAAGCTCCCAGGTGATCCTTCTGCTCTCCACGCTTTGAGTAAGAGCCACGGCTCAATGATTACAAAAGTCATGGGGTTAATTCTCTTCCTTTTGCTCACTGATGTTTTCTACACTGAAGATGTATTGTTTTTGAGACAATGGATTATCCCTTACTTTCCAATAGCTCTTCCTAAGAACGTTCAAAGACACAGATGTCGTTTGATCTAGGGAGGGGCTGGTAGGGACGATGCCATCCTTCTCCCCAACCTCCCCAAGGTCTCCCAACTAGAAGGGGGAGCCGCAGGAAGCTCATGGGGTCTTGGCTTCTCCCTCTCACTGCACAGAGCCTTCACGGACAAGCAAAGGGACATCATAAGCTTGTGGGAGATTTTAGGTGCCCAGAAATGACTCCAAGTGGAACTCCAAGGCCCCAGGCAAGAAGGTGCCCTCTCCTCACTCTAGAAGCCTGAGTGTTGGGGACCTGAGTGTGAATTGCATTTTGCCCAAACAGACAGGGGCCGGCTCCTAGGAGAGTGGGCAGCACCGTGGTTGTCCTTGCCTGGCTTTGTTGAGATCACTTCAGACAGGTGAGGAGACTGGGAGTTCAAAGGGGTTGGGGCCGGTCTCTGGGGAATTTCATAATGTGACTCCCGCTTATCTGCCCTCCCTGGGTCTTACTGACTACACTCCCAGCCTAGGGCTGGGCAGTCTGGCACTAGGCATGATCCCCACAAATGTGTCCCCATTTTTCCAAAGAAGCTGAGCCCCAGATATACTGCGACTTGCTCAAGCTGTCATTTCAAATTAGGGGAAGAGCCAAGATTCAAACTTAGCTCTTTTTGACTCAAAAGCTCTTTCCTTTTCTCTTTTTTCCTTAAAAAACAACAACAACAACAACAAATAAAAACCAAACCCCACAAACTACACCATGCAGGGCTGCCCTGAATTCTCACATCTGTGTGCAAATGAAGAAAAGGTGCTCTCCTCTGGGGGTGGCCGCTCTGGGCCAGGTGGCCGAGGCTTCATCTGACCCTTGCTCCCCCGATGGCATCCCAGCTGGTGCCTTTGCAGAGGGCACGCCCCACACCACACTGGTGGCACCAGGAGCCCAGGGTCTTAACTCCAGTCTGGCGTTAACTTGCTATGTGGCCATGAGTAAGTCCTCTTTCTCTGGGTTTCTGGGCCCTCGTGTGTATAAAATGAGGCCCTAGGAGCAACCACTCCCCGCCCCCTCCCCCACCACCATGTGGACATTCAGTGCTTCCGACACTGGACTGAACGGCAGCAAAGATTTAGCAGCTGGCTGCACATGGCCTTGATTTGTTGTGCACCTGCCTTTGGCACCGTCTGTCCCAGGGGCTTGGAAGGCCCAGCGATCTCAAATCCAAACACCTCAGTAAAAGGCAAGTGCCCAGAAAAGTCATGGCAGCCCAAGCAGACTGCTACTTTAAATTTTTAAAAACATTTTCCCCTTGAGATAAAAACATAGTTTGGAAAACCCTTTCTCTAAAGAGATGTGAGATAAAGGAGATAAGGATCGGAAGGTGACAATAGGGAGGAGCGGGGCCTAAGGAAAACAGCGGAGTCCTGTCGTCCCAGGAAGCCTGTGGGACCAACTGTGGGGACACTTGCTGAGGAGGAACTCAGGCCCCTGGCTTCCAGAGCTTCTGCTCTATCCAGAGAACCCGAAATCGAGGTATTTGTGGCAAAGCTCCTGATTTCTAAATGCTGGTGTACTCTTATGTGTTTTAAACCCACTTCCGGCCAAAGGAAACCTCCGTTTTCTACTTTTATCTCAAGTCTTCCCGTCCCCGCCCCTATCCTGGGGCGAATAATATCTTGGAAAAACCTGAATTCTCATTCATTCATTTATTTATTAACTATTTGTTGAATTCCTCTTAGACACCTGGGCTTCCTCAAGAGACACTCATTTCTTTCAGCGTCTTGGCAAAGCAAACAATTTAGTATTTTTAATTTCAGCACATACGAAAACCCATTAACTTATATATAGAAAATATTTGCCTAAGCACAGGGTTGGTGCTAAAAATTATGAGGTTCGTTAAAAGAAAACTTCACTTTTTACGGTGAGTTCAAACAAACAAGTTAATGTGATCCTGTTATTTTGGGAACTCAATGAAAGCATTGTTTTCTAATTAGTCTTATTATTTTTAATCTGAATGTTAATTCAATGTGCGTTTTCTTTAATGATCTTAATTGGTTTTAAACTGATGGCTTTTCAACTCTCTAAAAGTGTGTTTAGCCCCATGTCCCTTAAAATAATATCTCTTTATCAAGCATGTCTGTACTCTGGGCTGGAGAGGAAACCAGAATACAGTAGCTCTCTGTTTTAAAGTGCTCTGTTCAAATGTGTTTTAAAAAGCAAGTCCTGGGGCAGAGCGGGAAAGGAGAGGGCAGGGCAGAGGCACAGCCAGAAGCCTGGCAGGGGGATGAATAAATCATTTTTGAACAGTTATAATGATAGAATTACCGCTAGGCAGGAGGGTAGTGGGGCTGCTTTACTTCTAAGGATGGTTAACGGTAATGATCATTAAGAACAACACGGATATTTTAATTGTTAATAAGACATGTTATTGATAGTGAGTTTTAACAGAGAGAGTTATATAGCTAGTTATTCCTAGTAAACTGAGCTAACACCTGCTGGGTGGTACCCCTGCGCCGGGCACCTTGCTAGCGGCTTCACCTGCACTGCCCGTGGACAGCTCCCCATAACCACCCAAAGCAGCGGTTATACCACAGGGGAGAAACGACATGATTTGCCTAAGACTTAAGGGTACTGAGACGTGGAGGACGATTCAAAACCACGTCTATCTGCCTTGAGGAGAATCCTGACGTCCATGCGCACAGTGATGGAAGTTATACAATTTCCCTTTTCTTAATTACTTTCTGCTTTTCTTTTCTTTTTAAGATTTTATTTATTTGTTTGACACACACACAGAGATCACAAGTACGCAGAGAGGCAGGCAGAGAGAGAGGAGGAAGCAGGTTCCCTGCTGAGCAGAGAGCCCGATGCGGGGCTCGATCCCAGGATCCTGAGATCATGACCTGAGTCGAAGGCAGAGGCTTTAACCCACTGAGCCACCCAGGCGCCCCTACTTTCTGCATTTCTGAGAAGAGGTGCAGACACAAGAAAGATGGATGGGGCACTTTATCTGAGACCTGCAGGAGATGAAGCCATTTAATGCCCAGGGCCGATTTTTTCCTAGAAACAATGAACATGTCACTTTAATCAAAGCGACTGGAAAGGCCACAACGTGACAGTAGCGCTTTTCCTTTCTGATAGGTTCTAAGCAGGTTCTTGAGAAGACGGTTGTGAAACTGCCCGGCTGGGCCTCTGGCTGCAGAGCTGCGCGGAAGCTCCAAGCTGGCCCTGGAGCAGTGAGCGTGCCTGGAAGGTTCTGGCTGCGAGGGAGGTGGCAGGGCGCAGGTGTCCCCCCCAGGCCTGCGTAGGAGAACACCCAGGCAGTGACATTCCGTGAGAAAGTTATTGCCTGGGCTACATCCTGTCATCACTAGTTTATCCGTTCTCTACTAAGTGGTGGCATTTACACAGTAATGCTGGTGTAGTTTTTGAGGGAGAATTTCCATTGACAAAGTCGTATATAATGTTCCGTGTTTCTTTCTGTCACACTCTGGATGCTTGGCTCATAAATCTATAGTCAGGTACCACTAGTGGCTAAGAAACAGACACTTTCTCAAAGATCGTATAAACCTGCATTTTCTCACTGTGCTTCCCTGGGTGAAGCCTCCATGTCCACCTCTGGAATAAAGGAAATACTGATGTTTTCACTGGGGAGCACTTGGGAGACAAAGGAGAAAAAAGGGGGGGCATAGATGAGAAAGTCCCTCGCCTGGTGCCTGGCATGGCTGAGGTACTCAGCAAATTTCACCTGTCTCCCTGCCCTTCCTGCCCCAGTTGAAGGTGGTGACAGAATCACAGGCTCATTCATCCCACACACAGAGTGAGTGCCCATATTCTGTGGACACAGTATTAAGATGGATTTTTCCAGAGTGCCTTCTGGAGGCTGCACATGGACCCGTCAGGGCATTTCAACATCCTCCCTGTATAACTTCCCTTGGTGACTTGTCGTGGCTCTTACCTTGTGTGGGTGGCCGTGGCTGGGACTGTCCAAGCAGAGGCCCCATGTGGGCCAGCCCGGGGAATTTTGCTGGTTTATTCTGTGGAGCCTAGAGCAGGAGAAGAAAGAAGCCTGCTGTGAGTGCCACAGCCCTCTGCTTCCTGGGTGAGAGGGCAGGACTTACAAAGATCTGGTTATCACTGAGGTAAAACTTACATAAGGCACACCATTCTTAAGAGCACACCATCATGACTTTTTACATGAGTATACATCTATGTAGCCACCACCCGGATCCAGACAGAACATTCCAGTGGAGAAGGCTGCCCCACACCCCTTCCCATCCAGCAACCCCCTCAACTATAACCACCATTCCGACAGCTATCATCATAGATTTGTTTTTGTGGGGGACAGGGGGGAGCGGGTTTTGAGACTTGCTTTTCCAGAAAGCTGAGAGCTAGCAAATTCTTTGGAGAACGATCTGGTCATCTGTGGTGAGGACCGTGGAAGGGAGGAGCTGTGTGGGAGTTTGTTGAGGTTGGGGGATGGAGGGGCAGAAGACACAATGATCTCTATTGACTGGTGCCCTGGGAACACACAAAGGGCATGTGTGTACACACGCCCATGCGTGCATGCACACAACGACACATAGACACCCACCCACACCCACCGCTCCCTGCTCGGGCCCGGGATGGAGGGCACAGAAGGGACGACCGACTTCTTACATTAATAATCTCTGCCTGCAAGTGCAGTCGAGGCGAGGTTTCTCTACCTATGATGGTGGAGGGGGGAAGGTCTCAGAGCGCCCCCTCCCCGCTTCTGGAACGGGGGTGCGAGCTCACATGCCCCGCCTCCATCCACACCCCATTCCTTTCTCCCCAGGCTGATTCCATTCTAGGACTATCTCCTTTGGATCAGGGGGCTCCCCAGTCCCAGACAGCCCAGTATTTCTCATGGGTACAAAGTCTCCTGTGCTCCCAAGAACCTTACCCAAGGCCTCAGGGGTGAGGGCACTGTGCCCCCTGGTATCAGGAGTTGGCTCATTTTGGAGACAACGAGGTCAGCCATCAGCTGTCTGTCCTCTTCCACGTGCTCTCCAATCAAGGGCATTGAGCTGTCCATCACCTGTGGGCGAGAAAGGAGGCCTGAGGGAACCCCATGCCAGGGTAGCCGGGCAGCCAGGCAGCCGGGCAGTGTGTGTCCCAGGAGGGCTGGCTCAGGGCTCAGGACAGAAGTGACCACTAGATGGTGATGTTCTCCCAGCAAACACCAGCCCAGTGCCTCCGGCTGGGAATGGTTCCCGCAGAGACACCCAGATCCCCGCAGTTCAGTTTAATCAGCTCTCTGGATTCAGTTCAATTCAGCCTACATTTGTTGGGCTACAGAAATGTGACCAAGGGCCAGGGCGCCTTTGCTGACCTTTTCTGCTCTCTTCTTTGGAGAGCCAGTCTCTGCCCCCTCCTTTCCCACCTTGGCTCCTGCCCAGGCTGGGGGGCCCGCCTCCTGAACTTTGGCTCAAGGTCAAGGCTTTCCACAAAGCTGGAAGCAGTGAAGGTGGGGGCTCAATTATGACCAAAAAATGACATGGGCCGGAGTTGACCACGGGTTCGGAGAGAAGAGGGATGAGGAAAGGCCTGTTCTCAGGGACTGTGGTAGAACATGTGGCTGGAGAAAAACACATTCCACAGGGAATGGCCTGCTTCTCAAGGAGGCAAAGTGCTTATGTTGGAAGGGGTCCTGAGAGATCACATTTGCTCAGCCAGCTTTTTCTGCAGATGGGGAAACTGAGGCCTAGAGATGGGAAGGGACTTGGCCAAAGTCACATGGGCCAACCACGGGCGATCTCCCCAGGCATGGGCAGCTGTGGAAGGTCTGGAAGGGGAGTGAGGCCTAGGCAGACACTCCCTCCCCCTCCCCCACTGTGGGAATCTGGGCCTGTTCATCCACCCCACGACCATCAAATGCACGGCCTTGTTTCCCCCTCTCCCAAGCTCTGGACTCACCAGTTTCTCTCTTCTGACCAGGTCCTTATCTATGCCCATTGTCTCTGCTCACTCTTCACTCAATTCCTTCTCAACCTTCCCGGAACACGCAGCTAAGCCCTTCTTCTCTGACTGAGCAACTTCCAACCAACTGCTCAACTACACTCCTGCCGTCCTCATGTCTGCTGTCCCATGTGGGTAAGGAGAGCCTTACCCACAGTGCTAACATCTCCTGTTTACCTGTGTCTCTCCAACTGACTGTGAGTCCCTGAGGACAGGGATGGACCCTGGGTCCTGACCAACAGATAGGCCCTCAATAGCTCTTACGATGGAGAGAAGGAAGGTATCCTTACACTAAGTCCTGCTCACATTGATAAGGATACTGGCGCGTGCTGTGTTTTATTAAGCACTCATTATGTGCCAGGCACTGTACCAAGACTGGGTGTTGATGATCTTGGACAAAACTCAGAACAGCTCTTGGAGGCAAGTACTGTTACCATCTTCATTGTAATGAGGAGGAAACTGAGCGTCAAACAAGTAGTTCGAGGACATATTACTAACCAGCCACTGTCCTTCCATTTCTCACTAAGCACTGAAACAGCTCTCTGTGGTGAAAATCGGGAACGGGAACCTGGAATCCAAGCCTTTGTTCTGCTACAGACTTGCTGTGTGATCTTAGGTAGGTCACATTTCCTCTGCGGGCCCATGTTTTCCTCAACTGTAAATTGAGGGGCTTGGGGGCATTTAGGGGTCTGTGTGTCTAAAGCACCCACTGTGGTTGGGAGGCTGAAAAGCAAACTCAAGAGTATGAATGTTGATTCTAGCATGGTCCTGAGAACTGTCCTCGAATTGAGCTCCTTGTGGACTGGGCCTGAATCCTTGATGCCCCAGATCTCAGAGCCTCTTGGTCTATGTGGGCTAAACTGAGTTATAACTGTAGAGTCTGGCTGGATGGACACAGGCCTGTCCTTCCTCCCCCTGACCCTACCCATCATTTTCTGTCCTGGTTTCTGTTTCCTACATTCCCTGCTGTAGAAGACAGCCACCACAAGGAACCTGAGGTCAGAGCATTTTGGTGTCCCCATGGTGGAAAAAGCCAAAGGAAGTGGATACTCTGGTCTCCCCAAGGAAACATTTTTCCAGGGAGCAACATCATTCCCTGGACGGGCCATGGAGAACAAGGTGAAGGGTCTTTCCCCTGAGTGTTCTACTGTGAGGGTCTTCACAAGACATGTCATACGAATTTTATATGCTCACCACAGAGGTGGCTGAAGAAAACAGTATTTTTGGATCGCTTCTGCCTTTTTGTCCTGACTGGGAAAAAATACCTTTTATCTTCCTAGTAGCGAGTTCCCCCCCATCTCCCTTGACCCCACTGTAAACCCAAAAGCAAGGGAAACAACTCTGCAATGTTTCTGAGAGAAAAAACAATCTGAAAAGTCATCTTTTTTTTTCTAGAACATTTTGAGAAGTTGTTTTCTTGTTTTTTAAAGTCCAAACCCACTATTTTTTTTTTTTTTTTTAATGTAAGAGGTCTTTCATCCCTGACCCTCTGAATGTCTGGAGGCAGGGAGCCAGGGCCCACGAGTACAGGCTTTTGTTTCCTCAGAAGAAATGTTGAGAAAACTCAAATAGGCAGGAGCTCTTGGGGCAGAGAGAATGCTAAACTCAAGGGAGGGAGAGGAAGGGGAGTCAAGGAGCCCTTCCTCCATGATTGCTGACACCTCTCTAGATGGAAGCTCTAGAAGGAAGGGTCCCTGCCGCCATGGGCGTTGCTATATCCCCATCACCCGGCTTGGAGCTGGTGCCCCCAGCAGGGGCTCATTAGCGAAGGATGGACCACTGGGCCACAGCTGAGCTCGTGTCTGCTGGTCCCTGCGAGGAGATGCAGACGCAGGAGGGCCCGGAGGGGTCTCAATGCCTTGGGCAGGAGGGCCCGTGGTCCAGCCCTGGTCCAAGGCTCCCAGCACCCGCTCAGGGAGGCGGGAAACTCGTGCCTCCAGGAGGCCGCCTGGCTTTGGCTCAGAAGCAAGCGTGCAGGCCGGTACTGCTTCTGGCCCCTCCGAAACCGCCTCCGAGAAGGGGTTACCGGGGTGGGGAGAGTGGTTTCAGCTGTGGTGGCCGCCAGAAGAGGCAAAGGGGGTCGCAGACTTGAGAGGAGAGCTGTTTTCCAGAGCAGGACAGAACCTGCAAACACAGGGCAACTCCTCCTGGGAGTTTTCGGGCCTCTGTGGGGAGGGCAGAGGGACCGTGTCCATCCAGGGGTGGCCCTTGCCCAGGGAAGGGTGCCGATGCCTTCCTGGCGTGGCCGGCGAGAAACAGCAGGGCTCCCGCCCGTGGAGGCACCCGGCCCCGCCGTGCTGCGGGTCCCTGGGAGCGGCGCAGGCACGCGGGCCTGCAGGACGGGCTGGCTCCTGTGGTCACCCGGCCACGTGCTTGCCATTAGCCGCCCACGAGCCAGGGAGGGGGCGGCCGCAGGGCTCTCCTTCACGTGTCCTGGCCTTGTGTCCGCTGCGGTGCGAGAAGGCCGGGGAAGGAGGGCCCTGCAAGGGGCTGCGGGGGGTGTGACCTCGGACGTGTGCAGTCGGGGAGAGGAGGGAGGACTCTGAGGCCAGAGGGGCATTTCAGGGAAAAGCAGTGAAGAGCCAGAGCTGTGTGTGTGTGTGTGTGTGTGTGTGTGTGTGTGTGTGT